>JAANQP010000188.1:0-88818 GCA_011320165.1 Fusarium protoensiforme
GGGGGTGTGTGTGCAGGGCAATGAAATGAGCTTGCCAATTGTGATATCGATAAATTGCTACGGAGTATTCATGTTGCATTAGACGTAAAAGTGTCGGAAAATGGTACTTGGCATTGCATGCTAGTCTCAAAGCGCATGACGCCAGCTCGTGTACACAATAGCATTAGTTGAAGCAGAACAAGTCAGCCTGTGTTGAAACTCATTGCCATTTAACAGATGACCATTCAAAGTCATCGTCTGAGTACTCGTCAGCCGATGTGACGTCAGGACGTGCTTCGGAGGATGCAACATCTGGGTGGTGGTCCGAACATGAGGTGTTTGGGCCGTCTCCCGGGTTCGCTACCGCAGGCGTAGCATCATGAGTGATGTGAGGCGAACCGGATGGAGATGGGGACGTGGGTTGGCTTGGCAGGCACTTTTCAAGGTCCGGGAAGATCTCCTCTCCAAACTTTTCCCTCAGAAAGCTCCGTACCTGCTCATTTCCGCCATCGCCCCGGGACAAGTCTGTGGTGTTGCCCTCAATCTTGAGTCCCCGGAGACTAGTGGCCCTCGATAAGGCAACATAGGCTTGGCCCTTTTCGAATAGTCTTGTCAAGTTAACAATGACGCGGTCCATTGTCATCCCTTGACTCCTGTGGACATTCATAGCCCATCCGTGGACCAGCGGAATCTGGGTTCGATACAGGAGTGCATAGGGACTCTTGTCCCCGAGAGAGGTGATGATACACGTGGGGAAAATGGTGCGCTCCTTGCCATTGTGGAAGCGGACTCGTGGCCATTCCCTCTCCTTCTGTAGATGCATAAACTGTCGGATCTGCTGCTCTCTGAGCTCTGCATGCTGTCCCCGAAGAGCCTGCCACGGAGGTATATCGTCATGATTGCGTTGAGCTTTTGGGAGCTTTGCTTCGTCAAATTTCTCGAAGCCGCAAATGATGCCCTGGCTTCCATTGCACAGCCCTCCATTGATATCAAGGTTGATTTGCAGAACAACAGCCATATCGCGCCGGAGAGAAACCGTTCGGCAGGCGATGCCGGTTCAAGCCCTGCAGGGTTTCATCAGCAAGGCGTTTGAATTTTTCTTCAAGATGTGTATCCCTCCTTTTGGGCGGTTTAAAGCCGTCTAAACACCGGTAGTCGTGTTGAGGAGTGTTTAGCTGATTGAATTTCTTGTTATTGACCTCGGCAACCTCCTGGTTTGTACATAGAAGCATGGCCGCATCCTGAGTGTTGTGATCATGATGCTTCAGCACTTCCATCTCCTGTCGAGATAAAGCTAAGCCAAGACGGCATTTGTGAAGCATTCGAATGAAGAACCGGTCGTTCTGGCGGTGAATCTTGCGTAAATGTATGTGCTTGAAATTAGCTTCCTTCCAAGCAGAGCTCATGAAAGCCCATTTGCTTGTGTCCGGAAATGGGCCATGACGTCTGGAACAATCGGCACCATCCTCGGTTTCCTTCATCTCCTCCCCGCAAACCCAGCAGTGCACGAAAGGCTCGACAGGGGGTAGTTGGCAGAAGTCGCCAGTGACGATGAGTTGAACGTCCCCAAAAGCCGGGCGGTCTGCTTTGTCTTGGAAACCGCGCTTTATGTCTTTCAGGATCATGTTGATACGCTCCAGAAGATTGCTCGAGACCATGCTGATCTCGTCGACGATGAGGACTTGAGTTTGGTTCAGGCGTTTCCTGGTATAGGGTTGCTTCCTTGGCGGCTCTCCCTTCCTGTCCATTCCGGATAGCTGGTAGTATTCTAACCACTTTCTTCCATATCTTGTGAGAGCAACGAGATCTTCAATGCATAGCTTGTCATCCTCAGGTGTCCACCTTAGGTAGCTCGAGAGCGTCCTGGTACCGACTTGGACAGCCGCTGAACCAGTGGGCGCCGTAACCCAGAAGACTTTGTTTGGGTCCTTTTCTAATTTGTCCACAATGGCTTTCAAAACGGTGGATTTGCCACAGCCAGCTGAGCCGGTGAAGAAGATATTGCGTGTGGGTTTCTCGTCAATAAGGTCGACAATCTCTTGCTGCTCCGCGGAAAGGGTTGGTGCAGTTTCCAGCGGCCCAGGCATGCCATCAAGGACTTGCTGTGTATCGTCCAGCTGCTTGTCGCCATCGGGCTTAGCAGGTGCGTCCCCGAGCGGCAGGACAGGTCGGGGATTTCTGTTGGACAAGCTGATCGGATCTGGTGCATCCTGAACTGAACTCGAGGGAGTGGTGACGAAGGAGGGGCCACATGGTGGTGACCGAGGTGCGGGTTCAGCGTCATCTTCCCGCTTTCTTTTGGTGGGAGAAATGGGACCAAGGGGGGAACCAGCAGTCGATTTCGTGAATGGTTTGGTAGCATCATTAGAAACAGGGGACTGTATGCCCCGTCCAGCAGGCCTTGACTGAAGGCGCTCGCGCCTAGTTTGCCGCATAGTCATGAGAAGCGGCAGCTGAAAGCTGATCGTGTTAGTTGGGTAACTCGGGACATTGCCACGTACTTTACATCGAGGAGCTTACCACTTGATATATTTGGACCGGCCAATTAAGGACTGTGTGTTGATCGTGCGATGTAGGTTGTCGACCCCTGACTTGGATGGACAAGCAAACGCGTCGCGTGATCACATGATGTACACTTAACTCAAAGCGCGTCAGACTCTCTCGCATTCTTTCATAA
The DNA here is from genome assembly GCA_011320165.1 of Fusarium protoensiforme. Classification (NCBI taxonomy): domain Eukaryota; kingdom Fungi; phylum Ascomycota; class Sordariomycetes; order Hypocreales; family Nectriaceae; genus Fusarium; species Fusarium protoensiforme. Next base: position 2,657 of record JAANQP010000188.1, read on the forward strand.
TGGATCTCGGTTTTATGCAGCCTCTAGCCTCCAAGGTTATCCATCAACCCTCACTCATCAGTTCTGCCGGACAAACCGATCCTTATGAGACTTGGTAAGCTGCGACTGATCCAGCACCTCGCCAGTTGAAGAGCGAATAAAGTCAACCTCCAGCTTCTGACCATCAACAAACCGAATTGTTGCATAACTAAAGTCGTCTGCATATGCAAATGCATTCAACCGCGTTCTCTTCCCCACACTACTCAAGCCTTCAATGTTGCCCGCGCCTCCGGCAACAATGTACATGGGTGCCTTTGGATTGTTCATGCCCGAAGAGTCCAGCGTTCCGTTATATACGGGGTAGAACCGTTGGGAGTTGTGTACGTGCCCGAACACGCCGAGGTCAACACCGTACTTGTAGAAGATGTTCTCGAATGCTTTTTGGCACGGTGTGCATCCGTCATCGCCCGTTGTGTACCATGGCCGATGTCCTGCGACAACAACCCAAGGAGTGACGTCTCTGTCAACGGATGAGAGATCCGCCTCGAGAAACTGAAGCTGCTGGTTTGGACTACCGAAGGGTCCGCCGTTGAGGTTGGCTGACCCCCCTGGTGCGTCAGGGGCGTCAGGAAAGTCTGTCTCGGTGTCGATCATGACGACATGGACCATGCCATACTCGAAAGAGAACCAAAAGGGTGGGTTGGCGAGCTGCTTTGCTTTGTTTGCATTGACTCTCGCAGTGTCATCTAATGACGTGGATGCAAATGCTCGAGGCATCGTGCGACCGAACCTGTTCATGAAGTCGGTAAAGTTCTTCTGACCCTCTGGACAAAGAAGATTCAGCAATGGCACCTCTTCGCAAGCTGCCTCGTGATTTCCAGGGCTGACCATATAGGGCTTCCGACCGGCGATGGGGGTAAGCTGAGTGTAGAATTGTTCAAGGATGGCTTGATAAGACTGTTCTCCATGAAGCAAGTTTTTTGGCTTCAAAAACCAGTCGTCAGCATATGCCAGATCACCTGGATGGATGATGAATTCGTAGTCGTCAGCCGTAGACGCAAGACGACCGATCGTCGTGTGATTCAGTGAAGGCTGTATGTTGGGAATCACGTCTCTTTTGGATTGGTCCATGTTGATGGTGAATCCATCTTCGCCATAAACGCCCAGGTCAATGATGGCGTTGATGGCGAACGGAGTCTTGTCTCCCGCTGTTCGAGGACTGAAAAACTCGCCAATAGACGAATTTGTAGAGGTGATCTTATAATAGTAGGATTTTGCTGGCTTCAGATCGGTGAGTTTGACTGCATTGGCCCAGGTGCGAGAGGTAGGGTAGGTTATGGAGGTATCTGAGCAAGCCTCTTGGTTAAGCAGCTCTCTTGAAGTGCCGTATTTCACGCAGGGTTTGTTTTGCTTGGAATATGTATTCCACCCTACGGTGACACCTTTAAATATTTGTAAGTGTAGGTCCAAGCAATGTGGTCAAGTAACTTACTGTTAGGCCCATCTAGAGACAGACGTTGCTGAACTGGCGTTGACGAATCTGACGGTATAGGTGGATAGCTGGCCATTACAAGAGTGGCCCCTATCAGGAGTGAAAAGGTTACGATGTGATTGTAAGAAGCCATTTTGTAGTGCCAACTGTGCATCTACTGTTCCAACTTCATCTCTCGGACTGGCCTCGTGAGTTATATGCAAATCGGACTGAGCATCGTCTTAACCAAAACGCGTGCCGTGTACCCGGCTTCCTAGCTTAGTTCCGGCAACCTTCCCCATCAGGCTCATTTGCCGTGCTCTTGTTCCACATTTCGAGCAACTTAACTCGGGATGTGCTATGTTGCATGTGAAAGTCAAGAGCCTCGTGCTTATTCAACGTTGTGTAATTGGTCGATCAACTCGGTCAGCGAAGCGGTAAATGATCGACCAGAGAGGGCCACCGATTTATGCTAGCGTGTAGATTTACATGGGTTTACAGCCCTGAAAGATGGGAATAGAACTGCCTTCTTTATCTGTTTCATAAGAAAAAGGTCCAAGGAAGACCCGAAAGACGGAACAAATCGATAGCATTCGACCAAATGTTTTAGCGCCATGCATCAACGGCAAGTTTATAAAAAGCCATGATTACAATGAGCCAAGGACAAGGCCAAGCAAGATATATGCCGAGTGCCAAGCCATTCAAAACCGTTCCATCAGGTTCTTTCTCGCCGTCCACATGCGGGCACGCTTGCCGAATATGTACATGGGTATCGTCAAAAGACAAACAACAACCTGAATAACACCGATCCATATGTATACCGTCTTCGGCCCGTCCTTCTCAAGCCAGTGTGCGACGAAAAGACTAAAGACCAGGCCATGCATGATATTCTTAGTGAAGTTGAGCGTGACTAGAGCCTCCCCGGCATACTGACGGTAACTATCAACACAAAACGTGATTGACGTCGTTGAGCCGAGGGAGCAACCAAAGGAGATGATTCCAAAAAACACCGTGGGTACGATCCAACGGTCATCCTCTTCTGCAGACCAACCAAAGCCTGTAAGCCCTATACATGTGGTGATGAGAATAGGCCCCGCCATGATCAGACGGAATTCCGGTTCATAGAGGCCTCCGTTCCGTCGAGATAGGGCTCTCACCAGAATGTCGCTGATTTTGCCTGCCACGCCGGTACCTAGAATGGCGCCGATGAAAGGGGAAATATAGACAAGACCAGTTTGAAGAGCCGTGAAGTTGTATCTATTGGGATCGCGATAGACTATGGCCATTGTCTCGGAAAGTACAATGAGCCACCCAATCGAGCAAGAATATACGATGGCGGACCATAGAACTGCTGGATAGGCTAGTAAGATAAAGGGCCGAATCATTACTTTTAACCAGTTATCATTATTGAGGCGGCCATGGAATGGTTTGAGATGTTGAACAAACGGCTGAGCCGGCCGCTGACGAAGATGCTGAGTGTAGGTATTGAGTCTGGGGGATTCAGGAACCAAGGTCTTCTCGGGATCTGTGTTTTGGCCGTCGAGGCGAGCTTGACGTGCTTTTGAAGAGACAGTTTCGTTGTTCGACGGGAGGCTGGTGTCATGAGATACCATAGAAATGGGCGAGCGTGCCGTCTTGTCTTGATCTCCTTCGGGGGCAGACTGATGACTCGCACGGCTAGTACTAGCATCAACATCGTGAGAGCGGTCGCCATGTTCCTGGATAGGCCTAGATAATGACTCTGCGAATGCCACTTGGGGATTGATCTGCACTTGATCTGCCGTGTTGTCCCCAGTCTGTGGATGTTGGCCTAGTTGTTCGATCGGCTGTGACCTCTGTTCGCTTGGGCCAATACTCGAGTTCCTCCTGTACTTTTCTCCGGGCAATAGCAAGCCCTGGCATCCTTTGCTATTGTTTGAAGATGGCTCAATCTGCCTGGAAGAGAGTCGACGAAGAAGGCTTGGCTTGCGAATAGCTTTTCGAGTGGGTGTTCGGTCCCAGAATGTTTCGGGAACAAATAGAAACAGAAGAACAAATCCTAACGCGACAACCATGGCAACTATGCTATACTGTGTCAGCTCTATGGGACTACAAGGCAAGAATCATGGCCGTTGACGTACTAAAAGGCCCATCGCCAACCGAATCGGCTGATGATGGCGGCACCGACCAGCGGCACCATGTTTTTCCCACCGAGAAGTAGAAGTGTATATATACCAATGCGATAGGCTCTCTCGTGAAGAAAAAAGATCTCGGCGATTGTTGCTGAGGGTAGACATTCAACTGGACTGATCGAAATACCTTGGAACACGCGCGCGACTAGCAATGACGAGAAGCTGGGTGAGAAACCGGCCCATAATGTGGTACCAATAAACATGATGGCTCCAGCAAGATAGATGGGGCGTTTACCGTAGAGAATAGCTGTAGGCGACGCAATGACGGCTCCGATCCCTAGACCTGTCATGCATAGGCCCGTCGTCAAGGCAACTTTCTCGACCGAGACGTCAAATTCATGAGCGACATCAGTGAAGCCAGCGGCGATCAGAGGCGTAATACCGCCACCTATCATGCAATAGAAACCCAGGGACAAAAGCGCAGCATCACGACGCCAGCTGGGCCAATTGAGAGGGTCGTTGACCGAGTCATCGGGCTGAGGGTCTAAGATTATGGTTCCGTCCTCGGTTCTCTTCTTTCTAGAGACTGGCGTCGCTGAGGAGTCCACAGCAAACCCTGTTGGTATCGAAGAATGAGATGTTCGAGCGTGCATGTTCCGTAGACCGAGGGGTTCGTTTCGGTCTTCAGCGAGTAACAAGACAGATCCTACAGGTCCTTCGTGTCAGTTGCATGCTATAATAACATCTGTATGGCTAAGTACTACCTGGAACTTCAACTGTCTCATGGTCATTCAAGATACCCATGCTCCATTTCGATGGACCAGTTGCCGCGTTTCGTTGCCCTTGTTGACCAGACACAGTACTGCCAAATAGTAGGCTAGTGATGGCCCATCGCCTGTGCCTCACGGCCTCTTCGCGCGAAGACATGATTAAAGACACAGGTCTCGCTGAATAGACGTGGAATTGGGGTGAACAGAGCTCTCGTGTCAAAAGTCCAGTCTACCCCTTGACGGCTTAAGGAGAGCCAAGAGAAAGTACCGGTTGGGCACGAGAGACGGGCAATAATGGGAAGGATGATGGAGATGAAACTAAGAGAAGCTGGAATAGATCAACAAGATGAGTATATATAACCGGAACTTCATACCTAATTCCCTCCACTTGGTACGGTCTGCCACCCGCGGCTTCTTTCACCGTCACAACTGTGTGCATCCATGACTCGGCCACTTGAATCGCTTCAACAGGAGAGCCCTATCAAAGGGTCAGCCGGCATTATCTCAATCGGGTCTACAGTGATCGTGTGAACTACCAGATGGTTCATGGCGCTCCTGAATGTTGGGAAGGGCTGTTAGGTGTGAAGCCAGGATAAGACGTGTGACTAGACCTCAGCCACTTCAAAATGTGAGATATGTTTTGCATTGGGCTTATCGATGGACTATGATACCGCTTGGGCAGTGTGTCTTGCCGACATAACGATGACTATTGAATCCAGTGGACAAAGCCACAGCTGCGAGACACCGGGGAGTCTGTCTTCAGTAAAGTAGAGTGGTTCAACGTGCGTGCAATGAGAATCATGATAGGACAATATGTTGGCCGATCATCTTTTTGTTGTGGTAAGCAAGCAAGGCGAGCAACATCATGAGGTCTGTAGATCTCTCGGCTGCTGCTGGACCTCGGGCTGTCAAAGAGGTGCATGGGTAGACCACATGTCAACTAGAGAGTGCGTGACGAATTTCCGACTAAGGACTTGACATTCCAGAGTCAATGGACATTTCATCGGCTGACTAGAGGTTGGTGTCACGCTTCGTAAGTTGATATAAACATCTCCGCGGCTCCAACTCCAAAGCGGAGTTGGAGCTTCCCCAACTTCAGAACAAGGAGCGATTTCCCTCTCTATAATCTCTAAAGCTCTACTAATTATCTCTTCCATTTATACTGTGCTATTGATCTTTGAACTGTTTGTTGTTTAGCTGTCGAGGGCCAAAGATTTGAGCACCTTTCCGATCAAAGCATCTTGCTACTACCTATGTCTGGATGCTCGGGGAGTTGATCGCCATGCTACGCCATGTCTCTCCTCAAGTCCTTTCTTCCGAAATTGCACAGTCATGCACTCTTTACCGCCGTTCGCTGGCGCTTAGCTCGCGCATCTCTCGCCATGTTACTACTCTTTCTCCCACCCCCGTTCTCTCAGTGACGTAGCCCTACCCCACGAGATGGAAGCCTCGGGGAGTTGATCCCGTCTCATATGACACTGTAGCAGCCGTGACCGACTCGCGTCAGTCCTGTTTTGGAAAGGGCTGTCACGCTGAACATGCCCGGTTGCCCGGCTGAGACCACAGTGGATGCCTGGAGTATCTGAACGCAAAGATCCGCCTCGTTTCACCATATACGCAATGACTTTGCCAAAGAGCGTGCCTCAAAGCCTCCTTCAACATCTGTTCTTGTGTTCTCCCTCATTTCACTCGCTTGAAAACTGGCAGAAGAATTCACAGTTGAGTCTGTTTACTGTTTAACATCATGGCCGACGACATCACTTCTACCAAGTCACACGAGGCGACCGAGGTTACGCCTCTTGTCTCTTATACCCATCACCGATTGTCTTCCACTAGAAACCAGAGAATTCTGCCGTTCATACAACCAGGGAGTGAGCACCCTCCAGCTTCAGATTCTATCAGAGACCGCCTCCCCTACAATGAGTATCGCACCATAGACTGGCTTCAAGACCTTGTCAAAGATGGCGAGAGACACTACGAGTCTCGATTACACTCGCGAGGCGGCATTCGTAGCCGACTAGCTGAGCTGTGGGATTCCATGCAAGGTTGGGTCGCAGCATTCATGATTGGACTTGTCACAGCAGGAGTTGCAGCGGCTGTCGATGTCAGCGTCGAGACTGTAGCGGATTGGAAGGAAGGGTATTGCACCAAGAGCCTGCGCTTGAATCGTCGAGCATGCTGTTCACTTGACCAAGGTTGTCATGCCTGGAAACCTTGGTCCGACAGCTTTGGTTCATCCTACGCCATCTATGTTGTCCTCTCCTTGGCATTTGGCATCGTTGCCTCAAGTGTCACCATGACGACCAAGTCGAACTTGACTGCGGTCAGCGCCCAAGACAAGACAGGCTCTGGCACTGAACAGTCCACTTCAGGCAAGACCTTGTATCTGGCCTCAGGAAGTGGAATCCCTGAGATCAAGACCGTTCTCTGTGGCTTCGTCATCCCGCATTTGTTTGACCTCAAGGTTCTCCTAGTCAAAGCCGTCGGGGCTGTGTTTGCCGTGGCGACAGGCATGTGCTTAGGAAAGGAGGGACCATTTGTCCACATCTCGGCGTGTGTGGGATACATGGTAACAATGCGAGTACCCAAGTATGCAGTCAACCAGCGACAGCTGAGAGAGATGCTCAGCGTGGCTTGTTCTGCTGGATTGTCTGTCGCCTTCGGTGCTCCCATAGGAGGCGTCTTGTTCAGTTACGAAGAGATCAGCACCTACTTCCCTCGCCGAGTTCTATGGCGATCTTGTCTCTGCTCAGTCGTCGCTGCTGCAGTGCTCAAGGAGCTCAACCCTGCCGGTACCGGAAAGCTTGTCCTGTTCGAGACCAACTACGGTGTCAACTACGATATGGTTCATTATGTCGTCTTCATCTTGCTTGGTGTTTGCGGTGGCCTGTTCGGTGGAGTTTTTTGCCGAACAAACTTCCTATGGTCCAAGTCATTTCGACAACTCTCTCTCATCAAGAGCAGCCCGGTTCTTGAGGTGGCCATTGTTGCCTTGATCACGGCCTTGGTCCAATATCCCAACCGTCTTATCCGAGACACGGGAGATATCGTTATGCAACGCCTTCTGGTTGACTGCAACAACATTCAAGAGAACTGGATCTGCCAACAAGAGGCCAAGCTCACAGGGAAGGGGACTTACTATGCATGGCTCATCTCGGGAACCTTTGTCAAGCTGCTGTTGACAACGATTACGTTTGGCTGCAAAGTTCCATCCGGTATCATCATCCCGGCAATGGATGCCGGAGCCTTGTTCGGGCGTATGGTTGGCCAGGTTGTTCCAAACATCTCCCCAGGCATCTTTGCCATGGTTGGTTCAGCGGCCTTCCTTGCTGGGGTCAGCAGAATGACAGCCAGTCTGGCAGTCATAATGTTTGAACTAACTGGCGAGGTAAACTTCATCCCACCATTCATGATTGCCATTCTCACGGCGAAATGGGTTGCTGATTCCATCAGCGCTGATGGAGTGTATGATCTGGCGCAGCACATACAGGCCCATCCTTTCCTAGACTCTGAGCCGGCCATGACGAAAGTGAGGAACTTGAGAGATCAAGAGGGAACTGCCACGGTGAAGCTTCTGGTTCCACCTGCGAGAACCATGCAAGACATCACAGTGCGCATTGGCCCTGACTATCGAGTCAGTACATCCATCCTTCAGGACAAACTCAGCAAACTCAAAGCCCGAGGGCTTGCCGATGGCGGGCTGGCGTTTGTGAATGTCCACGGCGTATGTTATGGATATGTTTCACAGCCCGAACTGGAACATGCCTTGCACATCATGGGCCGAGTGGATGGCTGGGGCGAGATTCACGAGACAAGTCTTCTAGATGGAACCTTGTCAGCGTATATAGAAAGGACGCCGCTGCTTGTGTCAGCCAATGCACCTCTCGAGCATGCAGTGGAGCTGTTTGGCAAACTCGGTGTGAGATGCTTGGTTGTTATTGAGGAACATACGGCCAAGGTTGTGGGAGTTGTCCACAAGAAGCGACTCTTGAGCTTTCTGGAGAGTTTGAGGTAGCATAGCAAAATAATATCTTGTTCTAGGTTGTTTGCGCGTAACAGCAGTCACAATTATTGTTATCGTCAATGACGACTCCAAAAGAGGCCATCAGCCACAACACTAAAGGACACAGTTATCAATACATGGCGGCTTTGAAACCCAACATCGTAAAACACCGCAACAGCAGTCACAATCACAGCAAATAACTCGGCCCTCTTCTCTCACCAAATACGAAAAGTCGGCTTCGGTCTCCGGTACCGAGCACCCCTTCTCCTCCATGGGGATGTGGGGATGGAGGATCGGCACCCCAGCGTCGCCAGGACAAAAAGGTGCGGGGAATCTCTCGGTTACATTGCGAGGAAAGATTTTGTCTCGGTTCGTTTTCCTCCTTTTCACTTGCCTGTTCCAGTTCCTTTCATCTTCCATCTGAGGGCTCGTCAACCGAGTTATCACAATGCATCCCGCACACAACATCGACACTCGCGTAGATATAGCTGATGACCTAGCAGCGGTCGAAAAGGTAACACCAAGCCCTTCTTGGTTAAGCCATCCTGTTCTAATCTCCGCTTTAGCATGGCTCCGATGGCGGCCAAGAGAACGCCACCGCCATCGACCCGAGGCTGCAGAGCTTGCTTCTGCGCAAGCAAGATGCACGCATCATCCCCTTAGCAGCGGGTATATACTTGCTCTGCTATCTCGACCGCTCCAACATCGGCAATGCCAAGGTGCTAAACTCGTCGACCAAGCATGACCTTCTCTCCGAGACTGGCATGTCCAACTTGGACTACACCATCGCCCTCATGGTGTTTCTGATTGCCTACGCGATCTTTGAGGTGCCTTCCAACTATTTTCTCAAGCGCATGAAGCCAAGCCGATGGATCTCGTTTCTCATGTTCTCTTGGGGCACCATTACTATGTGTCTTGGCGCAGCCCACAACTACGGCTCTGTCACGGCGTTGCGGTTTTTGCTGGGCGTTTTTGAAGCAGGCAGGTATTACTCTGATTACATATCTTCTAGAATCTAACAATTTCATCCAGGTTTGTTCCCGGGCTTGGTCTATTACCTGACCTTCTGGTACCGTCCTGAAGAGAGATCGCTCCGCGTGGCAACAATTCTAGCTTCAGCAACGCTGGCTGGCGCATTTGGTGGCGCCATCGCATACGGCGTTGGCCATATGAATCAAGTGGGCGGTTTGTCTGGTTGGCGATGGCTGTTTATCCTTGAAGGTGCTCCCTCGGTGGTATCAGCGGCATTGGTGTGGTTTTGCCTCCCTGACTATCCCGAGACAGCCAAGTGGCTTTCACTGGAAGAAAAGGATCTCGCGGCTGCCAGGTTGGCCGAACAAGGCTCTCACGGAAGCAGTAAATCCATGACCTGGGAGGACGCTAAAGCCACGCTCCTGGAATGGAGACTATGGTGCCACTACTTGGTGGGTGCTCTTCGTCTAGTCGGCATCGCGTTGTGACTAATTCGCCCAACTGTAGATCTATTTTGGCATCTCAGCGCCATTCTCAAGTCTGTCTTTGTTTACACCGTCAATCACTGCTGGTCTTGGGGTGAGTTGTCCGTCGCCTCAGGTTGACAACAAGCTGACCAATTTCAGTTCGCAGACTTGAGAGCTCAGTTGATGACTGTGCCTCCTTACGCAGCGGCATACGTAGTCACACTTCTCGTATCTTGGTCAGCCGATAGATACAACGCGTTCGTGGCCACATCTAGCATTTGTTCTGTGATGGAAGCTGACTGTCCTAGCCGCGCCCTCCATTCTGCTGCATTCTCTCTTATTGGAGCTGTAGGCTTCATCGCGTCTGCAGTTCTGCCGGCTCATTCATATACTGCAAGTATAAGCCTATTCTCTTTAGTAAGGAACAATGTGCTGACATTTTCTAGCCTCGTTATGGCTGTCTCATTGTTGCAGCTTGCGGATCATTCGCCTGTATTCCTCCTCTCCTCGGCTGGCTTTCATCCAACCTGCAATCTACCGCAGCCATCGGCTTGGCGATTGCCTTGAACATCTCTATGGGAGCCCCTGGTCAGATTGTGGGAGTCTGGATTTATAAGGCCGAGGAAGCTAAAAAGGGATACCCGACCGGCCACTGGACTAATGCTGGGTTACTCCTGTTCGTATCCGTGGGTTGTATCGGTATGCACTTCTACTACGTATGGAGGAACAAGCGTGCGGGCGTCGGCGACTCCATCTTCAAGTACTAAAGTCTGCAAGACCTAGCGTATCTTGCAGAAGGGCTTATCCGCCTTTTGTCACATATGAGAGCGATAGGTGGCTATGGACTGGATCAGTTGGCCGGATATCGTTCCGACTAATCACTATGTATGCTGTTTAGTGACTCCTGTCAACATAAATAGCCTTTGTAATTGAGGGTGGTGTCCACATCGATGCGATCATCCTTCTCATTCTCACGGGGGCCCTCGTGACAACCAAGAGCACACAATCAACTCCCGCAGACTAAAACATCCTTCCTTTATGCTTAAGAGCTTATTTTAAACCTTGCTCCATGGCATGCGGGAGATGGTCGGGCTTGTGCTCCTATGAGCGCCCATCGGAACCCATCTCAACACTTTAATGTAGTGTGTTGACGGAGTTCAGCTATACAGCCTTGACTTATATCAAAGAATTATTGCAAGAAATATGCTCTATTGTATCAACTTCATTAATATTCATTCTCTCATGTAATCAATGTTACTTGTGTATTATCCGGCAAGCCCGAGCATATCGTCCACCAGCTGGGCAACCTTCATTGTGCTCAGCTCGCAGCCAAGAGAACCCCGTGGAACTTTCTCCATCAGTGGTTGGACGGTAGTGGTAGACCTTCAGCCACTCCACCTCTTGGCCGGCATATCTTACTAAAAAGCTGCAGAAGACGCGTGTCCAAAGGTCACGCCAAGGCCACAATCAGCTCAATCACCAGACACACAAACATGCAAATTGCCTCTCCAACAGCAGCTCACGGCGCTCCGGCGTCACCGAGGTTCCCAGCCCCGTCTCCGCCATCTGACCCCTGCGCCCAGCGCCGAGCCACAGCTGATCTTGCCCCGATGCCGACGGATCCGGCCGCCAAGTCGTGGCAAAGTGCCGAAATCCGTGACATTTGTGTCAAACTAAGCTCTTGGACGGGAGCTGCGCCACCTTGACATGAAGGAAGTATGATATCAGCCGAGATTGAGACCAAGCACAAGACGTGCCAGTGCCAAGCTCAAGGTGGCTGTTGGTGGTCAGCTCGTGTTCAACCTTGATGACGACAGCAGCTGCCGGAATATTAAATGGGAAACTGACCCCTCCTCTTTTGCGAGTTTAATTCCCCCATAACCTTTTCTTGCGTTATTTCCAATCTCCCCAGATCAGTCACACGTTACTTCCTCTACAATATCCAAACAATTTCAGACATGTCAGCCCAGGACTACTACAGCGGTGGAGGTGGAGGACAGCAAGGAGGCTACGGTCAACAAGGCTACAACCAAGACGGCCATGGTCAGCAAGGTCCTGGTCGACAGGACTATGGCCAGCAGCAGGGCTATGGCCAACAGCAAGGCTATCCCCAACAAGTGAGTTTTAAACCCGCGACTCCCGGGGCATCAAGCAGCATGCTAAGAACTTCACAGCAACAATACTCACAGGGCTCTGGCTATGGCGGCCCCCAGCAGTCTGAGCATGACAACCGAGGACAATCCTACAACCAACAACAGGGTGGTCCTTATGGAGGCTCTTCGGCATACCCTGGTGGTGACCAGGGCCAGCCTGGACCCGATGGAGAACGAGGACTCGGTGCAACCCTTGTTGGAGGTGGTGCAGCTGGGTGGGCTGCCCACAAGGCTGGAGGTGGCCTCCTAAGCAGCCTCGCTGGTGCCGCCGCTGGCGCAATTGGCGCAAACCTTATTGAACACAAGTTCAAGAAGCACAAGAAGGACAAAAAGAACCACAGGGATGGGCGCCCTCGAAACTACTCTGGCGACTCAACAAGCAGCAGCGATTCCGATTCGGATGACGATCGACGTCGTCGTCGTCGCGATGATGACCTTGCTTACGGTGACCGCGGCTACGATAATGATCGTCGCCGTCGTGAGGAAGAGAATTTGCGCTATGGAGATTCTCGGCGGGATGACAACGATCGACGTGACGACGGTGGCTATGGCGGTCATCATCATGGCCAATCAAACTACGGTGGCTCTCGGTGGTGATGAATTCCGGTTCTATCAGTTTTAGCAGTTCATGAAGACTTTTTTGTTTATTAAATTGTCATAAAGCTCTTGGCAATGAAAGCATCTGGATCCGATTCAATGTTCCAGCACCTCTTTTGACGTCAAGAGCATGCTTCATCTTTCTCATCAGTTCATCAAAACTCCAAGTGACTCAATACCTAGTTAGCTGTTTGCAGCTCGACTCTACCATTTGTGGTATTTGTAAAAATGTGCGAATTTGGCCTCCTTGCCAGGGTCATCTGAGGGCGGGGAATAGCAGGCTAAGTGTAGAGAAACGCGACAATCTTCATACTTTCCATATAGATATGTCTAGGGATGGATAAGACAACAAATAGCCACGAGCTTTTGCGCTATAATTCCTTGGGCCCTATAGCTCTATCAACTTATTCAAGCATAGTTCGAGCGTTTTAATACCCAGTCCATCAAGGCTATATAGCACCACCTAATGAATCAATGGGTTGCAACAATATCGTTTGGAAATATAGCATAGACAGAACAAACTTCACGGTGTTCTACGGTATTGAGTTTTGATTCCGTCATGTATTGATAACTGTGTCTTTTACTGTTGTGGATGATGGCCTCTTAGAGTCGTCATTGATAAGAAGAAACAGCGCAAGTTCATGACAAAGGTGTATTCATATTTGTTTTCATTTCTATTTCTCTCTACCAAGAGGCTAATCGGAATTCACTAGTCCCATGTCGTCACCCTCTCAGAGGACATTTTAATCTCTTGGATTGGGATATCCATTCCCTGTCTAGGCATTGATAAAGTCGTGATGGGCCAGTTCATAAACGAAGCCAGTGGTGACCTTGACATGCTGGGCAATGTGGTCAAAGTCGACATGGGCAATGGTATCGTTTGGTGTATGGATGTGGGGGTTGTGGTTTCCGAAAGGAGTCTCAAAGAGGAATGATGAAGGGAATCCGTTGCGGTTGGCCGAGGCGTGGTCCGAGCAAGCATAACCACACTGCGACTCCTCGTATGGAATGTCGGCGTACTCGTCAATCAGAACCTTGAGGAAGTCGTTCTGGCCGGCGTCTGTGTTGTCAGTGATGAGACCAAACCGCTCAACACCGTCACGACCCTTGTAGCCGACCATGTCCTGGTTCAACATGGCCTCGACCTGGATTCCAAGGCGAGAGTATGTGTTGAAGATATCCTGGGAGCCAAGCAGGCCAGTCTCCTCGGCCGAGTACCAGTGAAACTCGACGGTGTTGTCATGGTCACCCTTGGCAATTCGGGGGTCCTTGAGGAAAGCGTCTAGGACGTTGAGAAGCATGATGGAAGCCGAACCATTGTCGTCGGCACCAGGAGCTCGACCAGCACCACGGTCGTTGGAAATGACGGAATCAAGGTGGGAGCCAGTGATGATGGTCTTGAGGCGGACCTTTCCGGGGATGGAAACGACGATAGATGGCTGCGACCAGGCTTGATGCTGGATCAAGCGAACGGTAGCCAGAGGGTGCTTCTTAATGACCTTCTTGACCTCCTTGTGAAGCCATTCAGCAGCCTCGACTCCATATTTCGAGTTGAAATAGCGGTTGTGGAAAGAAGAGAACTTTTTCAGTTGCTTCTCAATCTTCTTGAGGTCCACATTCTTAATGATCTTCTCAACATTGGACTTATGTTGGACCTCGCTAGGATAGGAAGCAGTTGTTGCAAGGAGACGAGCCGCTGACGCAGGCTGATGGTCTTTCCACTCAGTGATATCAAAGAAGTGGATATGATCCTGGATACTGTCAGCCACTAGTGGGGTTTGGATTGAACTTTGTGACCTACATCGATCATCTGGAATTTCTCGTCCTCAGTAACCTCGACCGTCTCGCCAGGAGCGATTTCAAGTGTAAAGAGCTTGTCCGCACGCTGCTCAACAGGTGCCCTTGGGACAGCGGCAGAGACAGAGGCGGCCAGGGCCACAACGAGGGGGATGGTGTAACGCATTGTGAGTTGTGCTCACAATCCCAATTTATTGGATGAGAAGCAGTAAGAAGCCAGAGGAGCCAGGCCAAGAAGGACCACACGGGGAATTGATCGGCGTCTGATGGATAAGAACAAAAAAAAGGCAAGCAAGTGATCGAGAGGGCGCAGCTTGATATAGCTGCGAGATCAAGGGCAGCTCTTCCGCAAGGTCCGGTCGTCCAGGGCCCAGTTACACCGATACCTCGTCATACCGCAACAAACACCCGTTGGTCATTCTAGCCGTTACTGCATAGTTGAGAGACTTTGGGAAAGATTTACTGGTCTTCGCGAACGCCAAGCTTCTCGGTGCTACGGTGCTACTCCGCATGGGGCAGCTCAAGAGCTTCACGCCTCACCAGCCGTGAGCCAAGTCCAGGCACTTCTGCTCCTTCAGAGTCAGAGGTGACTAGGAACGAGGGGTAAGATAAACAATGGCATCGTCAGGGTAGGCTTGTTCAGATACGCAAGGGATCCTAGGACATCAGCTAATTCCGCGGCTGGCAGGTCTTTACTTTGCTTACGGGGATAGGTACTGGGATTGGATTAGTGGAGCCATAAGCAAGCAGCTTTATCTCTCAGTCGTTCAGTGTGGTCCAGGCGTGTTCGGTGTGTTCCTAGTCAACCTTTCCTAACGTGGTACACTTGTCACAAACATTCGTGCTCTGCACCAGCCACCATGGAACCCAGTAAATGACAATCAACTTGTTTGTCCTCCTTTCTTCCCAAGAATCCAAGAGAGGGGTAAGACTTTGGCGTGAATGCGCCCAGGCCCTGACAAAGGCCAGCCTCGGGGCCAATCCCTGTTTAGGCAGGTCAACAGACGCGCCGAGGGACGATGATCCTATTTCCAAAAGATCCAAGAGTGAATGCGGGGAACGGAAGCGGAATTCTTAATAAGCTTAAATCAACCAGGATCTTCAAATCCATGACGGTTATCACACGCCATTCTCGTATTGGTTACCGTTATCTACCGTTATTGTCCGTACTCTCTGACTTGAATCCGTCAATTGAGAATGTACCTCCCTTCTACAGCAGAGCTGCGCTATCAATGAAGCTGAGGGTTTCTTTGTCTCTCTCTCATTGTTTAGTGTGTCTAAAAGGATGGAGCAAGCCCAGGTCGTGTTGCGAGTGTCAACGCCGTGTTTTTTTTTCTCTTTGTTTTGTTTTTCTTACAGGCTGCTCATCAGCATGTAGCGAGAAATCATGACCAGTTCTCATCCACCCCATCGCGATTATATAGTATACAGAGAATTACGTTGTGGACATTCTATGACATGGCATTGAGTTTGCGCTGGTAGGAAGGACACTGGCTGGCCAGGCCGTAACCTGGGCTGAAAGAAACAGTATGAGCTGCGCACGATCAATCGAGCTCCAATAGCGAACACAAAGTCCTGCCAACTAGTCTCATATTTCCATAGCTTCCAGTCTCTCGACACATCTCACATCAGTACATCGTCTTGCCTGTGCTATGCCGTCAACATGGGAAGTCTTTGCGACTCTAAAAAACATGAATTCGGTGAGATGGCCGAGTTGGTTATGGCGTCAGGTTAAGGTCACCTTAACAACCTAAGATTCCTGATGGAGCAATCCTCCTGGGTTCGAGTCCCAGTCTCATCAAAGTCTTCAATTTCTGCCCTTCTTTAGGTGGTTTCTTTTTCTTTTTTATCGTTTTATTTTGCTCATCGCTAATAAGGCTCCTCTCTTCAAGTAGACCAAGTAAATTATTTCCCCAGACTTACGTGAAAGATAATGGTGTTGAAACCCAGGTGAACAAACAATGCACAGGCCTATCAAAAGCCCTGCAACATGAACAATCCATAAGAGAACACCTTAATCCAGCAGCCAATAGCCACTTTCTTTGAACAAGACGCCGAACATCAAAACAACTTAACCAACAATAGGACTAAGATCATGTTTAAACATATAAGGAACTGGGAGTGCCACCAGAAACCGGGCCACTCAACAACTTACCTTGCACAGGTTCGAATCAGTAAAATGAACATCTACCCAATCTTTTTTATCCCAGTCTTTCTACTGGCGGATTCGCTTTTTTCTCTAACTTGGTCCAGCCTATTCGCAGCAGACCCCCTTGCAACGTCTTACATCAAAAATGGCACTTGGATTCGCCCGACTGTCCCCCAGGCTGGCCCCTGGACGGCGATTCTAGACGAAGTTCAATCGCAGCTCGATAATATCGCGCATGATATACCAGACTACACCACCTCGAGGGCCATTCTATCAATGGTCATTCCGGTAAACGAAACAATCACCTTTCATCAAGCCAACCGAAATCTAAGCATCGTGCGACAAGAGAATCTGAACCCGGCTGGACCGAAGAACCCAATTACCAAGCTTTTCCAAACCATGAAGGCTGAACCCTCAAAAACACTTGAATTTAACCAAACGTGGTGGCAACGGATTACGTTCAACTCAGGACGCAATCAGCTGATCAAACACGGTACAGTTCTCATAAAAATTCTTAAAGAAGCTTACAAATCTCGACAAGGCGTTATAGACGTCGTTAAGAGAACGCACGAAGACAGCCTAGATGACCTCGCCCATCAAATTTGCCGGGTCTCGGAGGAGCTTGAAAAGCACGCACATCGAGCAAGAATCTTTGGATGGCCTTCCCACATGAACCTACAAGAAGCTCATGTGGCGACTAATGCTGTCTGCAAACAGGCTCAAGCTGTTGGAGAGGACTTGAAGAGGTTGTTTGACAGGGTAGGCATTGAGATGCAAGCCATCAAGGCTTTGATGCGCCAAGTCAACGCGGTGATTGCAGAACTGCGAAAGAAGGAGCCCTTGTCAGAGAAAAGGCTGGACCTTTACCAAGCCGAATATTTTTGGATTGGCGAGTCGGCGATTGAGCTTGTCGAAATGGGTTGGCTCGAGTTGTAGGTATTGTGTTGTGTTCACAGCGCAGGCGCATTGTCCGGATTTCTTTGATTGATCTATCGACGGATTAATGAACAGTATCTTTCTGCCTTTATAATCCCCCCTCCTCCTATGGATTATTTTGGTATTTGTTCATCCTTTGTGTCTCTGCTCACTAAACAAAGACTGCAGTCCTTTAGAGATGGCCACCGTACCAACGCATAGCCAATTTGACAAATCAAAGACCTTGGCACATTAAACAAAGAACTCAATTGTTAGCACACGCCAGCATTAAAACACAATGCCGAAAAACACCATAAATGGTCTGGATAATGAGCAGCTTTATCCCATCCCTCCCTTGGCGCCGTCCGTCTACAGGGTAGGCGGATGGCCTCTGGCTCGGCGCCACACTGTTTGGATGATTGCAATATTGCATTTCCTGAAGGACATATGAGACAAATGCAAACCCAATCACCGGAATGACCAACTTGGTATTGACAAGTCAATAACACCCGGCTTGCTTTTCAATACCAAGATACCTCGTGAAGTTGAGCCGAACATTTCGTCCGATTTTACGGGTAATAGCGGCAGGCGCGCCCCGTTGCGCAAAGTATGTGCCTCGATTATGCAGCATAATGCATGCCTGAATAGGTAGTTATGCAAATCTTTGACAGAAAATCGGCCAAATCTGCACAAAGTGCATAAAATAAGTGCAGCCAAGCCCGTATCAGCACGTGACAGGTCACGCCACGGCTTCAACTCGTTTTGACACATATTCCTTGCGCACGCATGTGGCCTGCCTCGACAGGTACCCATCAGTACCTACCTAGGTACTATGTAGGTCCTGTTGATCCAACGGCGCTGAGTGTGCAACAAAAGCAGCCCAGGGACTCATTTATAAAGCCTCCAATTCGAAAGCAGCGTCGGTTTTCTTGTGGCTTCAGAGGGCTCGGCGCCGGCCAACTCCTCCCTCGCTCATGCACCCTGAGACTCGGCTCCAGCGCTCCGATCTGGTACTTGACATACGCACCTTTTATCGCTTGTCGAGTCTCAGGTGGGCTACCAGGGCTGTGTTCCGTATATCGCGACTCCTGTTTAACGAGTGACATTGTTTCTTCGAGATTAGGCAGACTCGGAGCCTTTTAGCTTCATTATTAATTGTTTTGAATTATTAATTACCCCGCCTTTGCTCTCACATCGTGAAATAAAAGGCAACAGCCATCATCCCCATTCTCACAAACACCACAACCCAATATCTACAATCAAATTGTTCCATACTCAATATGAGTGAAAACTCCCAGCCAAAAATAAACCCTCTTGTGCTCCAGCGCATTCCCGATTCTTTGGTTTGCCAATCTGCCCTCGCCCTGGCCCGCACAGCGTTGCCTCAGCCCATCTTGAACCACTCCTTGCGCGTCTACCTTTTGTCGCTTTGGCTGGCTGAAAAAGAACAGTCGAGTTTTGCTTCCGACCCTCAGCTGCCCCGCCTCTTTGTTGCAGCCATCCATCACGACATGGGTGCCAGCGATTTGTACAACGGTTCACAGCGTTTTGAGCTTTGTTCTGCCGACTGCGCCAAGGCTCATCTCCTTGAACACAACTACTCGGAAGCGGAATCCCATCAGGTATGGACTGCGATTGCAGTGCATACGTCCCCAGGCATAGCAGAGCGCATCGACCCGCTATCCAGACTGATCCGTCTCGGCGTGATAATGGACTTTGCATCCCAAGAGTACAGGGCAAGGATGGGGGTGACTGAATATTTCAACGAAATCGAGAAACGTTTGCCAAGGTTGGAAGCGGAAAAGAGTCTGGGAGATGCTGTGGTGAAGCAGGCCAAGAAGATCCCACATGTGGATAGCCTCACCTGGCCCAAGGACGAGAAGTTCCCGTCGGCAAGTTGGCCTGGTATTTTGCTGAGGGCACACGCAGAGAATCCAGATCACGCAGGAGTAAATCCTGCTTTCTGAGATGAGCCAAGCAGCTCGAGAGCGATGGAGGCAAGGATCCAAGGTCAGGGGGGTTGAAGGTCTCCAACAATTGGACGGTACGCACCCGAACAGTCAATGTAGATTATGGCTTCTGCTAGTAACAATGGGTCCAACTTGAGCACCTCAACGGTAACCCACAAGAGACACGTCAAGAGGCTTTTCCCCACGAACTGTCCTCCATCTGTTAGAAGATTCGACGAGTTCGTCACAGCCCATGACAGCCCAAGTCCATTTGATGAAGAATTCGGGAGAAATCTCCCAGCTTTCTTGCGAGTACGGCTCCCCCCAAAGTATGAGACCATTCCCAATAACATCTGTTTCTTTGACAAGCGGCTCTCCTCGTGCGGCGGCCACCGGCGCATAGGTCAAATATCCGACGAGATCCGACAGAAATTGTCCGTGATGGAACAAGTGTTGTCGGCGTAGGAGGTTATCTCTAATCTTGGGGAAGGGGAGTGCATCGATCCAGGTAGGATGTGGTAGGTTCATCTGAAGCTGTGTTGGCTGAAGGGAGGGTGGCATGGGTTGGTGGCCTCTGAAGACAGATATCTCGCAATCGGATGTGATGTGATGGGGTAACGTATCGCCCATGGTGCCGATGAAGCTCCCCACAAGTTTTAGCAAACCCTTGTTAGACATGATTCCTCTGCATACATTGTGGCCTATGAGAGGCAAAAGGACCTGATCAATGGGTAGAGAGATGCGTGGGCAAGTGGTCGAATTGGCAGCAGAGACTTGACCGAAAACCTGGTAGATATTTGGGGTCTGCAATAACAATGGCTGACCATCGCCATGATCTGCAATAGACTTATTGGCAGCTTGGCCCCTTGAACTCGGGGCTGGAGCTTGCGGGTTTGGCGCCGGAAGAGGCGGGCATTCGTCAAGCCGCCAGCGGTTAACCTGGTAAGGACCCCTCTGGTTATGGGTGCCGTTTTGATCTCTGAGACGTTGTCCTGTTCTCATATTAGACAAGACGATCGCTTGTAAGCCTTTGGACGTGGTCTTACTACGCGCTCTCTGATTGATCCGATTCTGGAGCTTCTTGCGTTCCTTTCGTTCGTCGGCGGTGTGTTGGCCAGTAGACCCCATCTTTGCGGATCTTGCGGAACAATAAGATGGATGAATGTAACAGGTTTTTAGAGGAACCAACTTCAAAACGGCAATTTTGTCACCCTTTCAAATCAATATCGTAATACATGGAGGAAATCACTGGTTATGATCATGGACGGACCCAAACTCCAGGGGGCAAAAATGGCATGTTGTGACAAATCCGGGCATTGGCCTAAACTCCGACGCTATGCCAAAAGAGGAGATTTTGGTCAGTCGCCAGAGCTTCTGTTTCGCCGACGGAGAGTGAATGGGCCAATGACGGGCAAGATATGGGGCTTGTTGATATGGAGCAAGAATGATGTTTTGGCTATTGACTATCAATATGGCGGACTACGGAGATAGGGAGGCTTCGGCAGAGCTGTCGAGTCCGCAAGCCGAGATTATAAGGGAGCTCAATATGCCCTTAAAATCTCGTGTCTCCAGCACAAACTTCAAGCCAATTCATCCAATCTTCTTCCACAGTTGTTCACAAACACCTTACTCAACTATACACAATGTCTCAATACGCAGCAGCTCATGCCAATCCTCAGGGACCTGGAGATGCGCGACCAACCGCATTGCAAATCATCAAAGATGAAGGAGTGGAAGGCAAGCTGAATGGCAAAGTCATCGTTATCACTGGAATCTCATCTGGAATCGGCATCGAGACAGTCCGTGCTCTCTCGACCACCGGAGCAAGATTCTTCCTGACAGCTCGCAATCTTTCCAAGGCCAAGACTGCCTTGGAGGGCATCTTTGACCCTGAGCGCATGGAACTGGTTGAAATGGACCAATGCTCGCTCGAAAGCGTTCGTGCCGCTGCGAGCCAGATCCTGGCCAAGACGGACAAGATCAATATCCTGATCAACAACGCTGGAGTCATGGCCATTCAGAACCTCGAATTTACCAAAGACGGGCACGAGATGCAGTTCGGAACCAACCATCTGTCTCACTTCCTCTTCTTTGAGCTCCTGAAGCCCGCCCTGCTCGCTGCCACTACACCCGAATTTAACTCTCGCGTTGTCATTCTTTCATCTACTGCCCATTTGTTCAACAGCATCAACGATTCAGACAACTACAACTACCAAAAGGGCGGGTACAACCCATGGGGAGCCTACGCCCAGTCCAAAACTGCCAACGTCTACATGGCCAGCGAGCTCGAACGACGATACGGGCCTCAGGGACTTCACGCGACAAGCGTGCACCCTGGTGGGATCATGACTGGTCTTTCACAGCATTTGCCCGATAGCGAGGTGGAGGCGTACAAGGCCGATGGAAACATCCTGAAGCAGCTCAAAAGCCCTGAGCAGGGTGCTGCCACCACTGTGTGGGCTGCAATTGGAAAGAATTGGGAGGGTAAGGGCGGCAGGTATTTGGAGAACTGCACAGAAGCAGAGCCATCCAAGGATGAGAAGCCTCCGGCTAGCTCCGGGTATGTCGAGCATACCTACGACCCTGAGAGGGAAAACCGTCTTTGGGAGGATTCGCTGAAGCTTGTGGGACTGGCTTGAACCTGTACGCAATATTTTGAGTCTAGAAGGTATAGTCGCTGAGACATTACCAATTTTTATACCATTTTTCTACCAATGCTACACCAAGTCTGTTGATGAACTGTGAGAAAGTCGTCACCATTGCCATGCTTTTGACGCCTCACAGGATATCCTCGAGTCCCTTATCGGAGTAGTCAATCATGCTCGAAGCCACTATTCTTTTGGGGCAATCATGTTGCTATAACCTACCTATGCTAAAGGAAAAGGAAACTTGCGTCAAGGATCCTTCGGTATGCTATTGACTAGACCGGCAGATCGACCGCTCTGGACGCGAGAATTTGAGGCCCTTTGCCTTGAAAGAGGCCAATGTGGCATTGCATATGCAGCCAAAGACCAGGGCCAGTTCAGCCAAGGCGAAATAGACTTAATAGTATGCCCCCTTCGGGCTATTCCGCAGACTGTGGGTGCTGTCTTTTAAGCCTATTCCGCCTTGCCGCTACCCCTTGTCTCATCGGTGCGGAGAGTCTCCTCGGGCTTGATAGCAACAGCTGCAATTGAACAGAATTGACCTATGCGGGCAGTCCGCTGACAGTCATGTGCCGAATCATGGCGCCTGTGCTGGGCGGGCTTAAGCCACAACAACAAGATGAGGGGAATAGTGCCTGTTGGTAATTGGATATCAGCATTGGTCTTTCTTGGCATTACGTTTGTGCATCACGAGAGAGGAGACACAGTAGAAAGTGCAGCAAGTGGCGTGGTCGACGAGAAAGCTGAAAGGAATACAAAAGACACTCGCGGGATATGCTGAATGTGTCACCAGGATGGCCACTCTGTTTTACCCAACGACACACTCGGCGGCTTTTCTTGATCATTTCTACATCTACCATGACTCTTGGAAGCCCTTCAACGCCTGCAAAGCTGGGGGTCTGGAGAGACTACTCCAGAGGTGTCATCTCGTCAACGACTTTGACGCTCAGCAACAGAGATGCCGCTGTACTGTTGGCCTTCCTCGCTACTCTTGTCGCCATCACCGGAGTTCGAAGTTGGAGAATTAGCCGATTTGCCATGTACATGGCCTTTGTCCCTATGATTGAAGCCGGAGTCACGGACCAAGGAATCTCTGACCAACTGCTGCCGCAACAAGTCATCCTCCGCAACTCGGAAACTGCTACTGGAGCCGCAGTCGGCCTACTGAGCTACACGTATCTCGGCAAGGAATCTAAGGCTGCCGAGACTCAGCAGAAGTTGAAGGGAACCTTGCTCAGCGTGATAGCACTGGGGCACTGGGTCACCTTTATCGTCCTCTCGATCCTTACTTCTCAGATCGTTCTCGGCAGAACTGTCGTCTCCAAGGCCACCTCGAACTGTGGCAAATGGGGGCCAGACCTCAATAGCTCGGACTTCGAACTGGCGTACAACGAGCTGGAACTCAATGCCACACTTGAGGCAGACAACTACGTCCAAAATTGCTACTTCAACCACGTCAAGTCAGGCATCTTCGACTGCGAAAGATTGATGAGTCAGGCTATGAACATTTCAACCTCTCATGATGCCGAATGTCCGTTCCCTAGCGGCGTCTGTCGGACCAAGTTTGCTCTCGCCGTCGACACAGGCAACGTCAGCCTCGCCCACCTTGGCATCAACACGAGACTTGCCCATGACCTCTACTTTCGACGGCGGAGCGTGTGTGCCCCTATCCATGCGGATCTGTTCTTCATTGAAACCTATACATCAGCAAACCTATCGTGGTTCAAGGCCGATGAAAAGATGAGCATTTACCGCTTCGTCACAGCGACACCCGATTTCCCCTTCCAAGACCATATAGTGCGTCACGACAACCGGAGCGCTGCCTACAGGCTTAATGCCTACCATTTTCCATTCCCTTATCCGCTTCCCGAAACTTTGGCTGCCCCATTGCACTTCAGAGACCAACTGCATGATGGAAGTCACGGGCCGAGCATCGTCTTGCTCAGTGGCGGAGGCATCGTATTCACCAACCAATCTGACGATGCCCTATGGTCTGTTCATACGAAGGTCGAATACCCCAATGGGACTTTTAAAGGCATTGACCTCACCAAGCTACCCCCGAAATACAAAATGGATAGTGTCCTCAATATTATTGGGTGTGACGAACGATTTCAACTGTGTGCCAAGCATAACAACCGCTGTCTCCCATGGTCTGGACTATTCCCCTCGGTAGATAAGAAGGCCATTGACGACAGAGCCATCTCCAATGCTCAGATATCGTGGGATCTCATCACAGCGGTATCTCTACTCGAAAACGTTGTTTCTGACACGAGTATTCCGGCTGTTATTGCTGGGCGTGACGGCTCATCTGCCCTGAGAGCCTCGAGACATATGAACGGTGGAGAGCAGTACTACCTCGAAAAGGAACAGTGGAAGACAGAGGTTAGGTATTGGTTCGCCGTGGCAATGGCCAAGCTACAGCTCGGCATCTTCAATACCATCCAAGGGCCGAGCGGTCTACGTCCCAACGGTACCATGAACCTATGGGCTGATTCACCGATGATGAATATCTGCGGCAGGGTAAAGTATCGTTCTGCGGATCATACTTCGTTGAGCTTTGTTGGAGTGGTGGTTGTCATTGTGGTCTCGGTGTTTCTTATTACTGTGAGCCTCTTTGATATCATAATTGATCGGATACCGGGGAAATGGCGTGGAAGACGGTTGACACAGTGGGAGGCATCGGAGAGCTTGGCACTGTTAGAGCGGCAGAAGAGACCTGAGCCTGATCCGGAGAGGTAATTCTCGGACAGCGTACCGCAATCCTAGGTTCAAGAGGCCAGACTGTAATCTACTTGAACTGTTCTTGACACAGACTTCATATTCGTGTCCGTTGGTCTCAACTACCACTTGGTCGTTTCTGTTACTATACCTGAGAACTTGGATCATGCTGAGGCTTGAGTGTTCCCTCCTTTACCTTCAAGTTCATGAGGTTTGACTAAAACTGAGTCAGATCTGGCAGCCCAGGTCGACCTGTGGTCATTCGACTGGGAGCACCCTCCACGCATCGCCCTGGTAATAGTGTAAGCTTCATAATAGCTCTCTAAGCGGTCCATGGTTTCCATTTGCTAACAGGCTATATGGAACGTAGTACCCCAAACTCCCAATTTAGCGTTTCACGACACCCATGTCGGCACTTGACACCTCTTTTGACGTAGATCCAATTCCACTGGCCCGGATCTCACAGACTGCCACATGCCCAATATTTAAGCATGATAGCCTAACCAATGGGCTATTTCCCTTCTTCCCCGGCTTACCATTTGCCCTCGCTTGAAATAAGCCGGCCCGTTTAACCGTGTATTTGGCCGAGAAGCGGCGTGGAGATCCTTTCCAGATCCCTGGTAGATTCTCCCCCGCATTACCTCCGCATGCTTCCCCGACAAATGAGCTTGTTGGCTCTATTTAGCCGTATTCCACCCCCGGCTTTTGGTCCTGGACTCCATATGGGGTCGTGACGTGGGGTCGGACGTCTGTCAGGTCGGCCGCCATGCGTCAGACTAGACGATGTCACCCTTCCAGTAGCCTCGTGTTGGCGAGTGAAACAGCCTGTTAACGGGGATAGCGGGACGAGGACCGCGCGGAGATTTCAGCTAAGAAATGCGGAGTATATAGACCTAGTTAAGAGTCGGTGAAGTCTCCCAGAATGAGACAACCTCCTCTGCTCAACCCTCATACAACCTCCAGATCATCGCCATCATGGTCAACGTAGGTTCAGCGGCCGATCCCATCGTCACTCGCCTCGTCGAGGAGGATAAGACACCATGGTACAAGAAACCAAACCTCCGCCTCATGTATGTGTGGCTCTTTTGCTGCTGCATGGGCGTTGAGATGACTTCGTGAGACCCCCCCAGATCTTCCTCGATAGCTTCCTCTCAACTAAACTCCTCAGCGGCTTTGATTCGCAGCTCATCAACACCTTGCAGTTTGCGTCTACCTTTCACAAGTGTAAGCATCGCACTCTTGGACACTCTAGATTCGTGTTGTGGTTGTTGAGTTCGATGACGCCTCCAAGAGGGGTTGTCGGGCACAATATAAAAGAACACATTGATAAACACATGACAGCATTAAATTCGTGTTAATATGGGAATAGACTTTGGTAATGGCCGCACGAACGATGATGGGGACTTTGCCATTGAGCCAGGCTTGCTTGGCTTCGTCAACTCGTCGTATCAACTTGGCTCTATCTTTGGTGTTCCACTCGCGCCTTGGTTCGCTCACCGCTATGGACGACGATGGTCCATCATGTTGGGCTCCCTAATCATGGTTGTAGGAGCCCTTCTTCAAGGTTTCGCGCAGCACGGTGAGATGAAGTCTTTAGAACTCGGTATAAATAGTCATACTGACAATCCACTATAGTTGCCATGTACATCATTGCACGCATGCTCCTCGGAGTTGGCATCCTCTTCTGCATCATCTCTGGTGCTGCCTTGATCGGAGAGCTCGGCCACCCCAAAGAGCGTGCTGTTCTGACATCGCTCTTCAACTCGTCATACTTTATCGGACAGATCACGGCTTCGGCCATCGCTCTCGGCACCACTAATATCGGCAGCAACTGGGCATGGCGTGTCCCCTCTCTACTCCAGATCTGCCCATCTCTGCTTCAGATCGCTACCGTCTTGTGTGTATTCTATCACTTTATGCCAATTACCAAGACTAACTAGTGACATCTAGCCTACTTCCCGAATCTCCCCGTTACCTCGTCGCGAACGATAGAACTGAAGAGGCTGCCGCCATCCTGATCAAGTACCACGCTGAGGGCGATGCTAGCTCACAGCTTGTCAATGCCGAGATTGTACAGATTCGAGAGACTATCAAGACTGAGATGGAGGTTTCCAAACAGTCCTGGCTTGATCTCCTCCGCACCAGCGGCATGCGTCGTCGTGTCCTTGTCACGGTCTTTATCGGTCTATTCACTCAGTTGTCTGGCAATACTCTCATCAGCTACTATTCTGGTATTCTCTTCCAGATGATGGGCTACACCAGCAACTACGCCAAGACCCGAATCAACCTTGCTAACGCTTGCTGGGGATTGATCAATGCGACAATCATTGCCCTCGTCGTCACTCGCTTCAAGCGCCGACACATGTACATGCTCTCAGCTTGTCTGATGCTTGCTGCATTCATTGCCATCACCGTCTCCCTCGAGAGACTGCAAGCCGCACAGGCGGCCGGCGTAAAGAACCGTGCCGCTGGGATTGCTGCCCTGTTCTTCTACTTTGCCTACTCTCCAACCTACAACATCGGAAACAACGCCCTCACTTACAGTAAGTCTCAGAACCCTCGACGTATCTGGCCCATCTAACCATAACCCAGCCTACCTCGTCGAACTCTGGCCCTATGCCCAACGAAGCCGTGGTATCGGTGTTCAGCAAATCTTTGGAAAGCTCGCGGGATTCTTCTCCACAAACGTCAACTCGATTGCACTCAATGCCATCAAGTGGCGCTATCTTGCCATTTACTGTGGCTGGATCTTCTTTGAGTTTTGCATCGTCTTCTTGCTATACCCAGAGACGAGCGGCCGAACTCTGGAGGAACTCGCTTTCCGTAAGTCCTGCGTCTGCTTTTACTTGGATCAGAGCACTAACGAGCTGTCACTGCAGTCTTTGAGGACGACCAGTACAACGAGAAGACGGTCGCTGCCGTTGAGAAGCAGATTCACTTCGGGGACCACACTGAGAGCTCTAAGCAGGAGCTTGACCCGACCCATACCCAGCACAGAGAGCTCGTGTAGATTGGTTAGGAGCGCGAGAGGGAAGTTGGAAGAGACAAGAGGTATTTGCAGTTGTTTGGCAATGCATTCTTACCTACCAATGGTTTCGAGTCCTTTACCAGATATGTACTCTAGGCTGTCTAAGGTGTGTCCTTCCATAGTACATATATGTCTGTATTCTGCAAGCGGCAATGACATGTTACGCTTGCTCGTGTGAGACCTTGTGACCGTTATTACTCAAATGAACGACCTGGAACAAGGCAAACGTCTTGTCCTACGAGTCAGCAAATTTCTGACTCGTGGTAACTGTCGCACATTTCTTCTAGCTTACCCGGCTTCCAGCAGAGTTGTTACACCAACCATCTCGCTCCAAGCGCTAGGATACCTCTCATTAAGTCAAAGCAGTGTCATCTACCCGCTCCTTCCAATTATCCCGAAGGCAGGGACGGAGTATTGAGCGAACGACTGCTTCCGGGATGTTACGACGTTGAAACCATCCCAGTAGTTGTGGGCTTCGAAGAAAGGCTTTGAGACTATTCTCTTGGATCAAGAATGCCGAAGAAACAACATCATTCTTTGGGGTTGAAGGGATGGCAATACACAATGCCAGGTGATGGCGGTGAAGAAGCCCCATCGTGGAATTATTTCCATAGCTCCACAAGGACTCCCTGGGTATCGTTTACCCACCATATAAATTGTAGGTCAGACGCTTCGTGCATGCAGTAGTCGACAATAATATGCCATTACGAGTAGATCGCCCGGTACTAAAGACGCGCGATGATCGACATCTCCCTGCGTTGCTATGGACAACCACAGAGAGGGGAGACAGGTTCATCAACAGTTCATGTTGAGGTCAAACAATATCTCCGGTGAGAGAAAAGAACTCTGTACGTCGTTGTACAACATCGGAGAACTAACCTGGCCTTAGGACCGATGTCGTGCAACAATCATTGAGCCAATACCTGTGTGAGCACCTGTGATGGGATTACCTGACGCGCCACTCTCAGCAGCATAATACCTACCTGCCTCTGGCTATGCTTATGCAAGCCCTCAGCTCGCCCCATCATTTTATGATGCCAAGCAGTGTCAGCGCCACAAACAGGGGTTTTCAGGTCGCCATGGTTGCGCTGTGGGGAGAATGAGGGGATCCCGACAATCTGATGGGGCACCAAGACAAGAAAATAGTGACGGCTCACCTTGTTTCTCAGCACTCTAATTCGAATTAGGGGCCTGTCATTGGGTGACTGATCGTGTCCACTTGAGCTGAGTCGGAGCTGAGATGTCCCCAATGCAGCCCAGCTGCCATCCCAACTTTGAGGCCTGCCTGTTCACGGCGCTCGCCTGAGGGATTATCGTCGCCGATTACTTGGTAGTGGTCAGTGGGGGATTATTATCGGCGATTACTGGGCGCTGTCCAGTAGCTCAGTGCCTCAGCTCTTCATTTGCTGGCATTCCTGCATCAAGCCCACTGGATCCCTGCGTCAGCGGGCGCGATTGTAAGACACGGCAGGCCTTGTGCTCACTTTGGGCAAAACCGGTGAGACACGCAGCTCGTTCAGTCGAGGAGGGGAGAGACAGAGAGAGTAGAGAGAGAACTGGGAAGTATAAAAGGGTTCAATGTTGACGTGCCGTTTAGAGTATGTCTCTTCATCATCAATCATCTTTGCCTTCGTCTTCTTTATCTAAGCAGCGATAACCCGGTCTCAAAATGCGCGTCTCTTTCTTCATCTCAAGCCTCCTGTGGCTTTCTACCGCCTCAGCCCTACCATCTTCTCTGGATGAGCGCAAGGCAGTCGGCTGCGACTGCACCGGTACACGCAATGGAGGTCCCTCAGCCAAGGAGTTCATCTGCCGTGACTCCCGCCTTGGACCCAAGGTCCTGCCAAAGAAGCTTCCCCTTGACAACCTCGTAGAGAACTACGATCGCTTTGGAGGACTCACTCCGGGCCGGTTCCTCGAGAAGTGGACCGACGACAAGGGCAACTTTATCTATCCTCCTCAGAACGGCTTCCAGCTTGACCAGAGCGGCAACGCCATCAACGGCACCATGGAATTGCAAAAGGGCGCCCTCGTGGATCGTTTCGGAAGCGAATATGGTAAGATTCCTTTCAGTCAGCCCTTTAGCTGTGCAAAATTCTAACAATCCCCTAGGATCGTTCATCTCTGCTGCTGCTGCCCCTTACTCTCAGCGAGCTCTTCCTCCCTCCAACCTCGCCACAAACCCTTCATCCCCCAACTTCCCCTACAACTACCACGTCTATCGAGTGCTCAAGGCTCTTCCTGTTGTGGGAGGCCCCATCGCTCCTTGGTTTGGACAGCCTGGACTTGGAGCCCAGTTCTTCACGGGTGAAGTGGGCAACATCATGGCTCTGATTGAGAAGGGTTACTTGGAGAGCGTGGACCCATCAGTCTTGATCTTCAGGGGCAAGGGCTGCGCTTAAGTAGAGCAAGAACAAAAAGGGAACTAAAATAAGATGAATGAGACATGATCTATGCGGGTCGACCAAACTACGTCCAGTTCCATCAAACTAGCATGTGCAATACTAACGCCTCAGGCTACGACGAGAAAGGCTGGCGTAAAGAATTCTCTTCATCATCAAGCACAGACAATAGGTAAAATTCCGAACTTGCCTTGTGATTCTTGGCGTAAAGACGTGACAGAGCTATTGTTACCTAGGTCAGATTTTATGTAATTTTAGAGCCAAAGGACTCTACTAGGAGGCTTCCCTCTTCCACTCCTCTCCAGTCTTCTTGATAAACTCCTCATAACTCGCAGGGTTCCTTCCCAATAATTTGACCTGCTCCTCATGTTCGGCCTCAGTCATCCCAAAACCATTATTCTCAAAGAACTCATACATAAGTCTCATGTCCCGAGCCCAAATTGAATTGACCCTCGTTCTAAAGAGTTTCTCAAACTCTACCAGTGCTCCTTGATCACTCTTTGCAGCTGTGATTTCAGTTCCGAGCGCCTCTGACCACAGCCTTGCCGTGTCAGTGCTGGTATATGTCTGCAAGCTTCCAGCCATGATCTTCTTTCCAGCCCAGACATGCCCATCGTCTTGCAACGCATTGGCCGTTGCTAATGCAATGTCCCCAGGGTCCACTCGACTGACACCCTTGCTCCCAAGTGGCTCGTCAAAGAATCCCTGTTTGAGGACGCTCTCCTTGCTGCGCAAATCGTTGTCGAAGAAGAGGGAGGGTCCAATGATGGTCCAGCTGAACCCCCCTAGCTGGCTTCTTTCTAACAATCCATAACGTAACTTAGCTTCGATGATGTGTTTAACCAATACATGGCCTGCAGCCACGTCTCCGAGGTGACCAGCTTGAATTGCGTCAAGATCAAAGTTGCCGCATGCAGACAAGTAGACAAGATGCTTTACCGTCTCAACACGCTTCATTGCATCGAAAAAGTTGAGCGTGACCATCAACTCATTCTCGCCAGTCAAGCAGACAAACGTAGCCGTAACGCCATGGGTCTTGAGAGTCGTCTCTAGAAAAACTGGATCTTGGATGTTTCCATGGACAACTCTGACCCGAGCGTCGTTTCCATGGGAACCGAGTTGTGACTCGAGTCTGTCAGGATTGTTTGTGGGTAGAATGATAGTTGGTCTTGCCGCCTGAGCCAGGAGGAGAGGAACAAGCCGTTGGCCAATGTGACCCGAGGCAGCCGTGATGAGATATGTAGGGGGAGTATTGGGGGACATGGCTGAGCTGATGCTTTCTCCAGGGTTCCAAATGATGTAAGACAATGTTTTCTCATTCTACCAGGTGCTATTCTACACTGTAAGCAGCTCTACCTTTCTTTAAGTACTACTTGGCATCGTATAGTACAAAATCGCCGAGAAGTCTCCGAGATTTGTAATGAGTTGATCTGCTTTATTTGATTTGTAATATACTATATGCTGAAACTTTGTCACATGTAACGTTCAAGATAGCGTGCCATTCATCCAGTAAGCCAGCACTGGAACAGATCATATCACGGATATCTCGGCAAACCGCATAATTGGTTCCTGGTCTATGAATTATTAAATTGAATATAATTCTTACCTCACTTCTGCCTTAAGAGGAGGTACCATAATCATAAGGCTTTAGCAAAAATATATTATATATCGCCTAAAACTACTAGAAGGGTAATACTGGGGTGAGGTATGGTTTCGAGATGTCTGACTTCAACTCGTAATAGCCTTGCGAATCAACCTCCCCTTGCTTCTTTTGCTCCTTCTTCTGAGGTTGTTCATCCTTATCTTCCTCACCCTCATCCTCCTGCTTGCCCCTCTGCTTATTATAGCCAAGATGGCTCCTCAGCGCATCATCACTACTAAATGCCTTCCCATAAAAACGGCATTGGCGAGGGATATAATCCGAGGCGGCAACCCTCATGCTTTTATAGTCGGCGAGGGTATCGGGTAGCCTAGAATAGGCTATATCGTCGCGTGCCTGGATACCGTGGCTCCGGCCTCTCAGAGGTCGCCAAGATGCTCCCAGCTCTTATCAAAGGAGGCAGTATCGACATCTAATAATCAAGTCAGCAGGTAGGTAAATCGGAATGGCCCAGCAATACATACCGAGAGGAGGGGTGATGGGCAGGCTGGCAGGGCAAGACACTGCGGCCGAGGCCAAATTGGTGGTTGCGCCAGAGGCGGGAGTATCGACGCAGGGTCGATGGAAGCCATTGCTCCAGAGGAACGAGTTCCTCTTCGGGTGCCGGGAACCCGAAAACAAGCACAGCTTGTTGCTCCTTATTGGGAGTCGTGACCGTAAGGAGAGGAAGGTTGTTGTTGGCCATTTTGAGTGAGGTTGTTGATAGAGGAAGTACCACTAGGCATGCCCGGCAAAAGAACATTCAAGTGTCTTATCCCGTTATGAGATTGGAAGGTTTGATAGACGTCGCGGGCAGGAACGTCCCGAGACACACGCTTAAACTGTCGGAAAGCGACCACTGCACCAAAACAACAGGTGCCGCATCAATAGTTAGGTGCAGCTGGTGTTCTCGATCATGCCCAAAACCCCGCGGGGGGCCAACAAGCCGAATCAGGCCATTGATTCCGCGTTTTGAGTTGTTGGTGTGGAAGGCTAGTCTCGATACATTCACAACGCCATCATAACTGTCTACGGAGAGATCATGGCGATTTCCGAAGCTCTCGTTGGGGAGGACGGAAACTAATTGTGCAGTTTGCCGAGATATCCGTGATATAATCTAATTCCTTACAAAGGGTGCAAGATACAATCTATGGACTTCGCACAGACTTTATACTACAAAGAAGCTCTTGGCCACCAGTCCATCTTACTACCAGTAATCCAATCACGATTGGCATGACGCATGCCCGGTCTTCCCTCTACAGGATGAGAGCAGCAATGAGTGGAAGGGCAAATGCCAAGCTAACATGCACCATATTTCCACTACTGACAACCGGAGTCGTAGGTTGAACGGGAATGGGCACGCTGGTAGGAGTTGACACAATCAGATGTGTACTCAAGGGAGGTGAGACAGCAACAGGTGTGGTCCAAGAGCCAGTGGGGACTACAACTCCTGAAGCTGGCTTGCTAATAGTGACGGTTCCGTTGTAGGATGGGAAAGGGGCCGTCTTTTCAGGAACAGGGGCGGGTTCGTTGTAAGAAGGGACTTCAGACACAACCTTTCCGGAGCTAGGAACAGCAGAGCTGGGCACCTCAGGAGCCTCGCTCGTAGGAACAGCCGTAGTGACAACCTGGAAGCCAGAAGTGGGCTGCGAGATCGTAGTGCTCTGCTCTATCTTAGAGGTGCTGGGACAGACGGTGGTACGGTCAACGATTGTGACCGTAGGAGCAGGCGGCGAGTTGGTAGGAGGATGGAAAGTGCTGGTAGTGAGCTCCTTGCAAGGAACAATGGTAGTCAAGGTTTCGGTGATGGTGGAAACAGGCGCGGGAGTCGACTTTGATGGCGAGGCTGAGGTCGTAGCTGGAACAGCGCCACTCTGAGTGGCAGGGCAGACGTAGGTGGTTGAAACGACAGTCGAGGTGACAACCTTTTGAGTATATCGTGCGGGACAGTTCACGACCGAGGCAGCGCAGCTGGTGATGGTGTAGACATGGGTTGATCGGACTGTGCTTGTAACGTCACCGGTAGGGCGAGGAGCAGTGACGTTGCCATGGCCCGCAGTGGGGGTGTTGGTAAAGTGGGCAAAGGAGTCTGAAGTTTCGGTAGCAGAAGGGCTGTCGGAAGAGCTGCCGGAAGAGCTGCCGGAAGAGTTGTCAGAAGAGTTGTCAGAGGAGCTGCCAGAAGAACTATGTGAAGTGCTGCCAGAAAACGAGGTGGCCGTTGCAGTGCTCGAGTCGGTATCTTGATGGCTCTCAAGGAAGATGCCAGGCTGACCACGGTCGGGTAGGCAGTTCTCAGCCTTGGCGGCGGTAGCAAGAGTGATGGTCAAGCTAGGGGCCAGGCTGAGGTCGAGGATATCACCAATCTCAACATCCAACTCGACAGCAAGACCAAGGGTGAGAGCGATGACCTCGGCAACAGAGACAGCACAGCTATCAGTTCCAATCAATACTGCAGTGTAGTCGAACAGGCTGACCCAAATGGCAATCTTGGCACCAGCCTCAATCTCCAGAACAGGAATCTCGAGCTCTGCTTCAAAGTCGATCTCAGTCCTAAGGCGAAGGCCAAGCTGGAGCGCAACCTCGGCAGACAAATCAACCTCAGCACCAATAGCAAGGGGAAGGGCCTTGGCAACAAGTCCATCTAGGGAAAGGTTCACAATGTCCTTGGTCAAAAGAGAAATCTCGACATAGGCGTCCTCAGCAAATGAGATGTAGACACCGGTCGAAAGATCGATGGCTGCGTCAACTCCGATAACAAGGTCAAGGGCGATGGCCGCACCAGCCTCGACCTCCAGGAGTCCAGGAATCTCAAGCTCAAGAGCAGGAGAAGCAAACAACTCGATGGCCTCATGGACAGCAGCCGAGGCAGAGATGTCGACCTCGATGAAAGCCTTTACACCGCCAAGACCGACACGGATCCGTGGCTCCTCGAGGAACCCTTTGACAAGCTCCAGCTCAACATCTCCAGAGATTTGGGCCTTGGGGAGATGGAGGCCGAGGCTAATGGCAGCGGAAGTCTCAGTCTCGGGAGCAGCGATACTGCAGAGAGCAGTTAGTAACACTAAACTTGCCATCTACTGTGTTTCACAACATACCCTTTGAATAGAATACGATCCTCCCAGCTGTTGGCCAAGCTGCAAATCGACGGAGCAAAGCTGCTGGGCTTGCTGATTTGAGGAACCCCGAGACCGCCCAAAAGGTGCGGGGACGCTTGTGCGATGGCCACGAGGCCCCCCAGAGTTGGAAGAAGATTAGAGAAGCGCATGTTGAGTTATGAAAAAGCAAAGTAATGAGTGGCTGGAGAAACAATGTCTCCGAAAATGTGTAAAGAGAGTGACAGGAAGAGTGTGGTGACAACTACAGAAGCTTGGCCCAGACAACTTCTCTGAGCAGCAGAAGCGTCGTGCTTTAATGCAAGCTCGGTGATATCTGTGCTTAAGGGGCTGTAGAGGATATGCGTCGTCATAATCTTGCGTTAGCTAGTGAAACAACCATGTCGTCGACCTTTTGCTGGAGGTGGAAGTGAGTCCCGAGCAATCACAATCACAGCCGCCGATCGCCATCTTGGGTCCTGCTAATCAGCGAAGCGAGATTCTCTTAGCGAGCAGCTGCCGCTAGCAAGTTCGGGGAATTGTGGATGTCCGAGTTTAAGAGAACGCCGATCACATATGATCGAATGGTTATGAAGTTTCAAGCAAGTAGATCGTGGTCCAAGAAGAGCAAAAGAACACTTGGAAAGGGTTGAAGGGCTCACGACAGCAACGGGGTGATGAAGATACAATATGAAGGGATTTTGGTGTCTCAGCGCCAGCCTGCGCTAAAGATACACAAACCTCATTCCGCCTTGGCATCCAAAATATCCGTATGACTGGGCATCGGCCTTGTCTATCGATACCATTGTAGTTGCTAATATTGTTCCAAATCCCCCCACATATGGTCACTATTTAACGAGCATATCAGTTGAGATTAACATGGAGGAAAGGCTTCACAGTGTTGCAAAACTAGTGATACGTAGCACTTGGGAACACATGAGACTCGTACTGGTACGTATCAGTTAAAAATGGCCAGGCTTTCTGGCAATAAAAAAGGGCCATCGTGAATTTCGACAAATCAGCCGCACTTTCTGGTAGGCCACGTCAATTTGAGTACCTTTGAACCTGTCCGTGGCTTGAAACAACCTTTCCAGTGGGAAGACTTTGCAAAGTGACAAGGCTTTTTTGTGCTTCCATGCTTCTAAAGAAGAGATGACGAGTTAGTGAGCTGTAGGTGCGACTCGAAATTATTAACTACAAACTGGGCACTTACCTCTGATCAGCACTCTTATAACGATAGTCATTCTCCCCTGAGCGCCAGGTTAGTGCTCCTACCCTAGGCACACCGCCTTGTGTCTTGAAACGGCGGAATGGGAACATCTGGAGTCACCGATACGTGGATAGATTCATAGAACAGTAATTGGAATAGAAGAATGCAACATTGATGAGCTCATATGGTTGTATTCTTGTTTCTCAGCGTTGATCTTAGGTACAAATATTGCAAACATTGAGCAAGATTTGGTCAAGAGTAACTATCACAGTTTGCGAGAAATGACCTGACCCAAAATCTGCGGTGCGCTCAATAATAATCTAGTTGATCTTTCAAATTTGGAATGCGTTGATGTCCCTCAGAGACCAAGAATCATCCTGATCGTGAAAAGGCAACCCTGGTCCAGCCGGGTCAAAACATCCGTGAATGATATTAGTGGCGTCAACGGTGCAGGTCTTCCCTTGGATAGCGTGTTTTAGCCCCCAATGAGTGTCCATTCACAGCTGTTCAAATGGAGCCATTCCCGCTCAAGTGGATAGAGCTAACCTGGCCGAGTCTAGTCTGCTTACTGGCCTGTTTTCTGGTGCAATTAGAGCCAGCCAGTCAGCCTGGAAATGGACACCAATCTCTCAGCCCTACTCGGGTCATCACGCAGCTCATCACCTTGTTAACCTTTTGCTCTGCTCTTTGCTGTTGTTTCCCTCATGCTCCATCTTTCTCGAGTCCTCAGCTCCAACCGGCGCCATGTCCGACCTTAAACCTGCCACCAAGATCGACCCGAATGTGTGGTACCAACTCACAGAGGCAGCGGTGGACGACTATGAGGGTGATTTCGTTAGCAGCCTACAGCCTGTCGCTCAAGATGACGATCTGCACGTCTGGCCTGCCAAGGGTATCAACGCGTTCTGGCAATTTGTACGTCTCGAGGCCTCTCAGTATGACCATGCTCTGAGCCCCTTGAAGATTCACACATGACGTTTACTAACCGAATACCTTCAAGCAACCTGTAGGCAACAAGCCCGGACGATACGCGATTCGATGCTCCAAAACCACGACCCAGAAGCAACTCTCTGTATGCTACCGCCCGAACCTCAAGGTCGAGAATAGACGCACTCATGCTTGTCTTTTGGATAGCGATGGCACTGATGCACAGCATTGGGATGTTGCCTCATGGGGTGCAAATGATACATACCGGTTGATCAATGTCAAGAACGGCACCGATTACTATCTCGATTGTGTTCCCAATGGCCCTGTCTTCCTGAGTCCCAACCACGAGGGGTATCAGAGCAGACAACATTGGCTTATGACGAGTGTCAAGGATGTTGATGATGCAGCATATAGCACCGTCTTTTCTGAAGTTGGTCACCTGTCTCAATGGCTATATCAAAGTTAACAATCTGTAGGATTCTTCTTCAACATCACACCCAATGACGACACCAGCATCTGCTTCCGAATCCACGGCTTCCGACTCTGAAACTTCTACTTCTGGGACTTCAGAGGCCGAACCTTCGAGTGCTGATTTCTCAAACAACAAAGGCCTTTCATCCGGCGCCATCGCCGGTATCAGCATAGGTGCTACTCTCGCGGTCGTTGCCCTTGCACTCCTAGCCTTCTTCCTATGGCGTCGAAAGAAGCGGAATAACAAAACTACCAAGACTGTCGGCTCTGCGGAGTCTAACGATGAGGGAAACAACCTCCCCATACCAGTCTCGCCTATGCCAGCATATAACTCTACAAGAGCGAGTGAGAAGCTCCACAGCGAGCCCCCTTCGATCCAAGAGATGTTGCATGAACAAGCTCCAGTAGAACTATCGGGCGAGCAGCGACACGAGATGGGATAGATCTGCGTTCTGGCCAAGATTTGGTGCAATATTTGGGACTGTCACCGTACTATTGGAAAGGACGGCGTTCAGAGGCGGCAGGGGCCCAGGCAAGCTTCAACATCGAATGGGCGCATACTGGTGAATCCGCGAGCGTGCTTGATTGCCTGGGAGGCCTTTTCGGATTTTATGTCTTTTGCTCCTTGGCGCACTTTGGAGTTGGCTGTGGCTGGGGCTAAGTTGAACAGAATGGAGTTGGGTTATTCACCATCTATCTTTGCAGCGGCAACATTGTATAATGTATGGGACGGCGTTTCGGCTTATATCCTCTAGGGTGCCTTGTATAACCTCAGATATCAATAATAGTCACAAGCCAACAGAGCAACTGCATGTTTACCTGCTTGAGGACATCTGACAGGCCCGAATTTCTTTTCGGGCGGGTGCCAATCGTGTGTTCAAATTAATAACTGCCCTTTCAAGATCCTACCATTATCCAAGCAGAAATTGCATAGCTTGTCGGATCTAATAAAGATCTCAAGGGGATTATAAGCGTACTCCGGTAAACCAAAGTTGTTGAAACAGCCCAGCTTTGATAGACAAGCCCCTGAAATTCACCTCCAATCTAGTCCGCAAGAAGCAGTGTTTGGAGTCCCACACAGTTTCCTCCCATTTTCACACTAGATACAAGGGTAGGTACCTCGGTGATCGCGCTCAACTCGATCTCCACGTTCCATCATCTCATAACGCGCACCGCTTGGCTTTCTCCACATCTAGAGCCGTCGCCATGGTCGTCTATACTGAAATCGAAGCTCTGTCCGGAGAGAAACGCATTCGCCTCCTCTATCTCGCCCCGGCAGGGAGCATCGACGACCCGATCGAGTGCCATCTGGAAGTTGTCACACTAGGACGACACCCCCCTTTCGAGGCATTGTCCTACTGCTGGGGAGATAACAACGCTGTCCACGAAATCAAGTGCAACGGAGAAACCTTTAATATCACCGAGAATCTCTTTCACGCGCTAAAACACCTTCGAAATGGCAACGCCCAAAGAACACTCTGGATCGATGCCCTCTGCATCAACCAACTGGACCTAAAGGAACGGCAACTCCAGGTTCCGCTGATGGGCGATATCTACAGCTATGCAACAAACGTGGTGGTGTGGCTAGGCCAGGACCCAACCTCTGACAGCATTCACCACATATTCGAACTGGCTGAGACACTCCCAACGCTTGAAAAGATACACATGGGCCCCAAATGGAGCCAGTTTGTCCAGACGACTTTTCCTGGAAACCAAGAAGCCAAGAGTGCAGGCCATAGCCAGCCGGAGTCAGCAGAAGCTACCGATGCAACATTTCCTGATCTGACACCCCAGATGTTGGACGGTATCGTGGCGGCATTGAGGCGGCCATGGTGGACAAGAACATGGACGATCCAAGAGCAAGCCGTTTCTACGAATGCAACCATCATGTGTGGAAAGTTATCAGCCTCGTGGCATGTCTTTAGGAAAGTATTTGTCATGGCCATGACGGACACAATCCGGACCCA
Source organism: Fusarium protoensiforme (assembly GCA_011320165.1). Taxonomy (NCBI): domain Eukaryota; kingdom Fungi; phylum Ascomycota; class Sordariomycetes; order Hypocreales; family Nectriaceae; genus Fusarium; species Fusarium protoensiforme. The sequence goes on from JAANQP010000188.1 coordinate 42,089, forward strand.
GGGCCACCATGTTGAAGTTAGCAACTCTGCCATGATGATGGACGAGATGATCACCATGGCCTACGCACGTCTAATATTCAATCGCAGAGGCGAGCAGGGCGGTCAAAGGATGCCTAGCGAGCTCGTAGACTTGCTCGTCAACTACAGATGGTCCATGGCTACAGACCCGAGAGATAAAGTCTACAGTCTCTTGGCCTTGGCTGAGTCAACCTACGGCATCCAGCCGGACTACAGTATTTCGATAAGAGACTGTTACACAACTGCTGCATACCACATCATACGTGGCAGTGGGAACTTGGACATCTTCAGGGCTTTGCGGAGACCTTCATGTCTGCCCATTACCATCCCCGACCTCCCTTCGTGGGTTCCAGACTGGAGTTACGACTACTGCAGTATCCCAGAAGAAGCTCGTCACCCATCAACCGTCTTTAGGCCATCGGCGCGTGAGATCTGGATCAACACTGACTCCTTCATGTCCAAGGCATCTTATCCTCAGTTCCAAGCATCGAATCCCCTGATGGGCGACTATCCAAAAGATGGAGGATCCAGTGGAATACTGGTTCTAGAGGGTCTCATTGTTGACAAACTGGAGGTTCTTGGAAGCCAATTGGATTATCCAGTCCCAACAGAGGATCCCGTGGTACCTTCTAACCGTCTTGAAGCGTGGAATAGAGACAAGAACCGACTAAGAAAGATCGCAGAGGCAGTTGGGGTGTTGTGGAGCACCCTCAAAGGCTGGGAGCAGTTGGCTCTTGGATGCAAACACCTCCATACTGCCCCAGGAGAAAGCCGCGAGGATGCTCTATACACGGCAATGTGCAAGAACCAGATCCCTCTCAGTTCAGATAAGATTATTGTCCTTGAACACATGCGTCGTTGCATGGAGGGCCTGGTTGATGATTCCAAGACAAACACCGCGTCTAAGATGCTTGGTCTCTCGCATGTAGTGCCGAAGTTACATCACACGTTGGTGGGATACAGCAAGGTGCGCAGGATGGATGATGATGGACTCATGTCGTTTGAACTGGCGATTCTTTCTATACGATGGGCCATCGATCAGAGAATGGCGAGGACCAAGGGCGGCTACCTGGCCTTGGTCCCTGAGCCTTGCAGAGTTGGGGATGAGATTGCGCTCCTGAAAGGGGGCAAAACACCATACGTGGTGCGTAGAGATGGAAAGCACTGGAAGATACTAGGGGACTGTTATGTTCATGGAATCATGTTTGGTGAGGCTTGGGATGAGGAAAGATGCCAAGAGATGAAGTTTGCCTAAGAGAAAACACGGTCTCTACTGAACTTTCTTAGGTTCCAACAGAGGCGGCACATAATGAACTGTGTGATAGATCCTGACCTGCAAGCTAACACTTCTAAGACACAAATCGCCATTTGGTCTTCTCCCAGCCCTTCTTCTTCTGAATCTGAACCCCAAACCCTTGGCCTTCGTGTTCCGGTTTGCCTGCCGCTTCAGAGAATACACACGCCTTCATGGCGGGAACCTTGAACGTTGTATAGTCCTGACCCAGAGGTGCAACATCAAAGCCAAGTAGAAGACTAGTCATCAACCCGAGGTTCTCGGCAAAGGCAAAGTTTCGTCCAGGGCACAGATGACGTCCACCGCCAAAGGGAGCAAACGACGTCCTCTTTGCCCGATCAGATTGGAGGTTCTCCTTTCCGCCTCTTTCAATGAATCTCTCGGGATCAAACTCCATCACGTCGTTGCCCCAGACACTTTGCAATGTGTGGAGAACCTGGGCTGACATTTGCACGTTGAGGCCCTTCTTCAGGAGGTAGGAATTGCCTTTGCCGTCCGAGATAGTGGTGTCCTCCATGACTCTGCGGTTGCCCACGGTCTGGTTCGATAGACGGATAGCTTCACGGTAACAGCTGACAAGCAGTGGACACTTTTGGTCGAGGGTGGTTATGTCGATAGTAACCTCGTTGTCATCGCCGTATTGTGCCGCAGGTACCACTTCCTCTCTCAGGCGAGAGACAAGTTCAGGTCGAGCGTAGATTTGCGCCATGAACCAGAAGAGCGTAGGGATAGTGTTGGCCGTCGACACATGGAGCAACGCAAGCTCAAAGCTGCCGACTTCATCGCCCAGGATGCCATAGTTGCGAAGCACTGACGCTCGGCCCTTGACGATCTGAGCGGCATCCTCGTGTTGGTCCTTCTTGGCGCCGTAGTATTTTCCCAGAGCAGCTTGTAGTCTGGCCCTTGCGTAGTGGGCACCTCGTGCGGTAATGCTCGGGAAAACGTTGAGCAAGATTCCAGTCAAGCCAGCCTCAAAGGTCCTGAACGATAGTCAACACAACGCTAACTTCAGTCGCCATTGAGTGGTATTTGAGTGTTGATTCTTACCAGATATCTTTCATCAAACCAGGGTGTCCCTTGATGGGGTTGTCAGGCCCATACAAGGCCTCAGTCGTGGCAATGGTCATCATATCTCGCACCCAGAGATATAGGTTGGGAATATTCATGGGCTCGCTTCTTCCCAAGGCCTCGAGCTCTTTCGACACATACTTCAGAGCATTGGCATTCATCCGATGTGTGTACTCTCCCGCCATTGACTTGCTGATGATGGAGAAGAAGTCGGGAACGAGATTGGTTTCTCGGACGATCCTGGCTGACTCGTTTGAAATGGCGAGCTCTCTCTGAGCAAACTCGACCGCAAAGGGCTCGAAGGCCAAATTCTTGTTTCTATAGGCCGACTGGACCATGGAAGGCTCAAAGATGATGTACAGCTTTCCGCCAAGAATAGGCAAGGTGCCAATTCGAGCGCGTGTCTTGTCACTAACGTTAGTTTATTAGCTCAAGCTCGTTTATCCATCACTAACGTCTCGAGTCTTTTCTTTCTCTTAACTTACAATAGGATCTGGAAGTAGCCACCATGATGCTTCATCATCCCAATGAGATGACCTATAACAGGAATACCAGGCTTGAGCAAGGGGGGCTCCCTCTCATCGAGGCCAGGAGATGAGAGTTTCTGCAGTAAGATTGCGGACAAGAGCAAAGCCAACCCAGTCAAATACATTGCGGGTGACTGCTTCACGTCCTCTGCCACAAAGGCGAGGAAGCCATTTGAGGCTGTCGTTAGGTTTTGTGCCATGGCTTCAGACGGAATGTCCCACGGTCACTGGAAACCAAGAGATGACTCGTCGAGTCAGCACGAGAAAGAAATAAAAGATCAGGACCAGCCCAAGTTGATCGGGTTTAGCGGATACTTATCCCAGACGACTTGCTTAGCGCCAAGCTGCCACGAAACTGGGGGAGAGACCGTTGTAGGGGTTCTTCATGTAACGTGAGATTTTAGTGCCAAAAAGTCCGAGTCAACCTCAGGATTGCAAAGCAGGAGTGGCGATTGGCACCCTCGCTTAAGGGCCCAGCGTTAACTACGACGATTCCAGTTAGCCCATTGTACGGTTGTTTCAAGGTCGACGCCATCTCATCTCATCTTGCTGTCTCTGAGAAAGAGGCCTATATCTGTGCGGGATATCCGCTTTGGAGGCACAGGCCGTTTCAATCATATTCCCATCTCCATGGCTCTGGCCTTCAGACAAGAGGCACCGGCCCGGCATTATCTCCCCCTGAGGCCACAGCAGCGTTGGTTAGACAAATCAAAGTACAACATTCGTGCTGAGCAATGCTGACGACACATCGCTTACGACGTAGTAAGCACGAACAAGCCCTTGTCAAGAGCTCTGTCTAATGGTGGCTTATCAGGTGATGATGACGAGTCCATCGATCGCCAAGAGCTATATTCTCGACGTGGGAGGTTTATCTGGTAACCGAAGTCCCTCAATCACTGTTTATTCCTAGTCAATCTGTCTACTTGCATCTTTCATCCTGCAGTATCGCCTCTGGTTGACAAGATCAGACCACTGCATCAATAGCCATCTCCTGCCACAATAGCCCACTCTTTCCACTTTTAGGCGTAGCTCTTCAGAAGAGAGTTGTAGTACTGGTAGCCAGTTCCACTCGGAGGCTCAAAGCTGTACATGTAGTTTCCCCACCAGGGACCAGCCGCCCACCAGAGAACACCCTTCCAGACGTCGCTGTTTTCCTGAAGATAGTCGAGCATGCCCTGGACGGCTGCCTTGCACTGGCTGTTTGCTCCACCGGCAAACTCACCAATGATGCCGACCTTGCCGTTCTTCTTGAGCCAGGCCGTGGCCGCCTTGACCCGTTCAGCGCCAATGGTGGAGGACACACAGGCCTCCGAAGTGCCAGAGCTGTCAGAGTCCAAGTACTGGTGCATCTGGTAGACAATCTTGTCCTCGGGGTCGGTGAGAGCCTTCATGTTGTCGTTGACATCAGGCCAAGACCACGCTCCAGACCACTGGTTGCCTTCAACAAAGATGTACTGCTTGGCACCGGTGGAGCGGATACCGTCGATAGCCGCCTGGTTGAGCTTGAGAACAAGAGCCTGGTCCATGCTGTGGTACTCGTTGTTGGTGTCAAAGATGACTCGGTCGTTGTTCTTGAAGACGGTAGCAAAGTTCTTCCACCAGGTCTGGAAAGCTGACGTGTCGGTAATGACGCTGCCAGAGAAGCGGCCGTAGTTGTGAGGATCAAGAACAGCATAGGCACCCTTCTGGGTGATGTGGTTGACAACCTTGCTGTAGCCATCGAGGTAAGCCTGGCTGTGGCTAGCGGTCAAGGTGCTCGTCAGTCTCTCCATCTTGAGCTGCACACGGAAGGTGTTATATCCCTGGCCGATCAGAGTCTGATGAGCCGTGTTAGTATGTGTCTACAACCTATGTTCAGTGACAACACGTACGTCAATCGCAGCAGTGTCTGGGAAGATGTAATCCTTGCCCAAGGTGCCTGGCAGGTTACCCTCTCCAAACTCACCACCAGCCTCATTGGTACCGACCCAGACGAACTTGCCAGTTCCTGGGTTGGGGTTGTTGGTGGGAGAAGAGCTTGGCTGAGTAACGGTAGAGAGAGTAGTAGAAGGCGGGTTGGAGGAGCCTGGCACACACTGACTGTAATAGGGGTTAATGGTGGTGCATGTGTAACCAGAGATGCAAGTCGTAGAGCCGCTCCAGTTCTGGCCTCCGCATTGCTCCCAGGCTCCGCTCTGGGCCAGAGCGAGGCCAGTGAGGCCGCTGATGGAGATGAGATAGCGCATGGTGTTCAGTTCCTATTGGCAAAGACTTTGAATGGGTGTGCTGAGCTGAGGAGGTCATCATGAAAGGAGAAACAAGCTGCTCTTATAGTCGCCAAGAGTCAAACGTTTCCTCCAGTAAGGCTGTGGGCGAAATAGAAAAGTATCGTGAGACCCTCTGGCCAAGCCCTTCTTCCCACTCTACCGTTCCATTCAATTTCTCTTGACTTCTGGATCAAATTGATACGGCCCGTCAGCCGTGAGTTATTCCGGAAGGATTTCTCCATTGAACTTGAGGAGGGAAGACCCCCGGAGATCGTGAGCCCGAAAGGAGACTGGTAATCGACTGACAACAATGGCTCGGAGAGACAATGTCCGAGTCATGGTGAGTTAGAGAGCCATTATTGAAAAGAACTATAATGAAATTACTTAAAAACCTCAGAACACAGAGCTCATGACCCGATTGGACCCGCTCTAGACCGAGTTCGGGGCCGGAGGCTGAGGCTCCGAGGTTGCATCAGGGCCGGCGAGGGGATACATTCCGTCGGAGGATGAGACCGCTGTTCCGGAAAGTCTGGGGGAAATGAAATTAAGACCCTTAAAAGGTGGAAAATGGTCCAATCAACATGCTCCGTGGGTCGGCCAGTCACCCAGGAAAGGAAACCATCTGGATGTGTCTTGTGGATGTCGACTCACAAGGCACGACTTGTTCAATCTGTAACAACAGGGATTACATGAGCAATCTCAATGTGCTCACGGGGCTCTTTTCTGTGCTAGGTACCCCTGAAGCCAAGCCCAGAGTCGGTCGATCTGAGCCTACCCTCTGCCGTGACGGCGCTGAGACAGCGGCCTTGGCACTCACTGTCATTGAGTATTTCATCTCGTGATTTACCGTCACTTGAACTTGATTGTGAGTCGAACTATATCCGCTCTCTGCTTTCATATTCCAAAATGATTGTAAGTTCAACATCCAACTACTAACTCAGGACGAGAGAGGCATATGCACATACTCAAGCCCATGTCCCCTCAATGCTCTCAGCTGAGTCTACAAAGACCATGTCTAGTTCTCTTCATGCGAAAGCGTGTAGTCCGCAGATCCATCCTTGGAGTGTCCGCCAACGGGAGAATGACTGCAACGTCCTTGGCCATTTCCACTCCACCACAGCTGCTGACACCACTTACACCAACTCCACTGGTTCTGGCCTCCAGAGGAACCCACGTTCATGGGCAAGGCATAGTCGGCACTCCCAGCATGGTCATGCGTGCCACCACGAGGGCAGGTTCCAGCAGAGAAAGCCTTGGAATAGGCAAGGCCGTAGCACTTGTGACACCACTGCCACCCGCTCTGAGAGTTGGGCGCGGCAGGATTATTGGCGGTCAGCGCGTAGTTCCAGCTTCCGGTGCTGACATGGGCACCTCCGGCAGGGCAGCAAGTATGGCCGTCAAAGGCCAGGGCCTGGCATTTGTTGCACCAGCGCCATTGGTCTTGACCGCCGGCTATGGCACGAGGGTTGCCGTCGATGCAGAGACTGTAGTTGCCGCTTCCATTGAAGTCATGCTTTCCTCCAGCCTGGCAGTCGCCTGCCGAGCCGCCAGCGAAGGACAAGACTTGACACTTGCGACACCAGCGCCAGTCAGCCTGGCCATCCCCACCCTGCTGAAGGCGATAGTTGCCGCTGCCAGAAACGTCGTGGTTTCCACCCGCCTTGCAAGGGCCGATGACGCCGTTTCCAGTGAAGGAGAGTACTTGGCAGTTCTTGCACCACTTCCAGTTCTCTTGGCCGGCAGCGGACTGAGAGAGGGTGTATGTGCCGCTGGAGGAAAGGTCATGGACGCCCCCAGGAACACATACAGCGTCGCCCCTATAGAAAAGGGATGCGCACTTCTGACACCAGCGCCAGTTTTTCTGAGTGAATCCAGCCATGGTAGCGGAGGCTGAATCGGTGGCAGGGGCTTCAGCAGGCATGGTTGTAAATGATAAACAGCCAGACAGGTAAAAGGGGACTATGTGGTTGAAAGTACGAGTGAGATTTTCAGAAGAGGATGTGGTTTGAAGTCCCAAGTCCAAGCCTGATATCTGAAGCTCTTTATAGAATTTGATCTCATGTCTTCCTAGTGATTGCCTTGGAATTGTTGCCTGCTCAGCTGAGGGGTCAGTGAAAGAGGCGCAACTATTGAGCGCCTCATTATGCAGTCAGTGTTCGCCTAGACAGGCGAGTGGTTGACAGCAAATAGTGATTGGTCTTGCCAAGGCGCAATTCACTCACTGATGCCGAATGCTTCCGCGATGTCTCGGAGAAGTGATGAAAACACACTTGTCACACCGTGTGAGAGCGGAAGTGGAAGGAAAATGCGACTCGTCGAGGTCACAAGGCACCCAATGCAGCCAAGTGAACTTGGTGTCAATACCTGACAACAGGTAAGTTCAACAGGTAATCAAGCCATGGGCCTTCAGATACGACTTGTCAAAGCAATTCCAGAGTCACATATCTCACCCTACGTGAATCTGGGTTCCCGAAAGCACACGCGGGGTATCAGACCGGGACCAGCCACGGTGATGAGGCTTGCAGAAAGCGTCTCACAGATTTAGTCACAAGTACATCTTACTTTTTATCCATACTTCGTTCTCTGGAATCGCTGATTTCACTATGGGAACAGTACAACTGAAGCCTGAGTTCTTTCTGCATGAATTGCCAACATCAGCTACAAAACATTAAATAAAGACGAAATACTAAAGCCAGGATTACCAGTCAGACAGCACAACATCAATACACCAAGAGGCCCATATTTTATCAGAGTACGATATATAATCAAGTAATCATCTGGATTTATCGACACCACGTCTCAATATAAAGTATTCAACTTCAAAGAGGTCTAGCACAGGGCTCAACTCCACGCCCAAGTCGGCAAATCAGAACAAAACTTGGCATAGTAGTCAACCCTTCCAAGTTAAGAGTACCTCCTGCCACCAAAAAAAAGAGGGAAACATACAACAGCGGGGATTCACTAGTCATCACCGACCTAACTACTAATCCGCCCCTCACCAGCTTATCTATGGGAGAGCGGACGGGATCCCGAGTTGTCTAATGGGTATGGTCGTATGTGCTAGATTGGGGGCCTTGCAAGGTTTAAACCACTACGCTCTGCCACTGTCGGGGAACTCAGAGAATCCCATATCTCCAAGACCAGTGTACTGCAGACTAGGAGGCGTGAGAGATAGCCCAGGGTCTCTTGGACATAAAGTGTTGCACATCCTAGCTGATGGCACCTCAGCTCTCCTTGGTATCAAGTGCCAGCACAAGGATTCCTTCGTGCCAGAAGATACAAATCTGTGCCTAACGGCTCCAACATAGAGACGGCATTCAGATAACCTTGCCCATCAAGACAGAAGTATAACCAACTGTTGTGTAGTTGATCGGTCCGCCTTTCTTCCGAACCACGAGCTGGACAGTGGCGCATAAACCGACGCACGCACTCTAACCAACCTTGATGTCCGCTTGGCAACTCTCCAGTGCACTCCCCATTATTTCCGCCAGTAGCGCCTCAAGATTAATCCTTCGCCCTCATTCACATTTATTGGCTGTCAGTTAGTGTAGCGTAGCATTTTTGTCTCGGATTAGGCGGTTGATTAGGTAGTAAAAGGGGGAGGCATCAAAGTATTTCCATGTGTTGATAACTGGAATATTCCAAGCTCTGGCCAGTAGAAGTGATATCGAAGTGAAGTGCTTTCTAGGTAGCGAAAATAACTTCGAAAAATCCCTAAATCTAGAGAACAAGATAGAAAATGGTCAAGCCCAGTGTAAATCATCGATCTCGACTTCTCTGTGTGAAATCTCTTCTCATCCAGCTTGATGTCATTATCGTGGTGTCTTCGTGGAAGAATACCCTACATCTCGGCAAGCTCGGCATAATCGGGGCATTTTCGGCCGATTGTGACCGAAGGCCCGTTCAGTGGGGGATAACAAGGTCACGTGCTGGCGCGTGAGCTGAAGCGCGTTTCCCTGCCCCACTGTGTTTATCGCATCGCATTCAGCTCCACCAAATGTCAACAATCAATCCCACCTTCGCTTCTTCACTGCTCGCGGTTACTGGCTTCACTCGATAAGCAATACTCCGTTGTGATACTCAGACAAGATGGCGAAGAGCGATGCAAAAGCCCGGCCCGATCCATCACGTGCCTCCCCTGGGCCCTCAGAGCCTGGCAGCAGTGAATGGCCCGACAACTTCGATGGCACCGACCGACAGATGCGTTCCCTCAAGCGCATCGAGGCTGTGATCGACCAGAAGCCCTGGGAATGGCTGGCAGAGTTTCTCCCAAAGCATTAGGGATGCACCATGTTAAGCACTCTGGCCATGATTCTTGAGCACGCCGACGCCAACCCAGAGTTCGAGATCGACGACGTTAAGACATTTCTGGGCCACAGCGTTGCCTCTCACGAAGATGATTCCGATCTTGCGCTTCGAATGAGCGATATCAAGGCTGCCAAGGACAAGTTCGTCGACCCCCAGTTCAAGTCGAGAACAGCCTCCAGACGCAAGAGCGCCGGAGCCCAAAAGGTGGCTGACCCTGCTCCCAATGACGAAGCTGGCGAAGACGAGCGGGCGGAACCCAGCGACAAGACCAACGATGCGACACGGAAAGACGGGAAGGGCAAGCAGCCAATGGAACAAGTCGCCGCAACTGATGACGAGGATGAACTCACTGTCGACAATGTTCACCACCAACCCGAACCTGAGAAGCCGATCCCGGCCCAACATCAGTTGCCTTTCATGATGCCAAAGCCTTCGCAGGCAGGTTCCTCTGCTCAGATCGCCCCCAACACCACGTCTGACGCCCGCCCTCTGGCCATCTCTACAACGATCCCGGCTGATAGCCCCAACGTCAAGAAACGAGAACGGTCTGCCACGCCTACAGGCATCTGCCTGAGCAAGCGTGCTCGTCATGATGAGGGTGTCACCCCACAAGGTTTGGTTAGTCGCTCTCGGATCTATTGCATCTTCACTTGCTGTCGCTGGTATCATCGGCTAACCGAAATCCTCAGTTTGCAACTCGATCGAACCTCATGCACGCTACTCCCGCCTTCCTCGAAGCTCTGACCAACTATGTCCGAGCCATAGAACGCCAACATTTCGACTTGGGCCAAGAGTTCGCTGCGGTGTCAGAGTCGCTCAAGGTGCGAACCGATCCGCACCGGGGAGCCTTGGACCGCCACAAGTCTGCTCAAGTCAAGCTTGCTGCGATGGAGGAAAGGATCTCGATTTTGCGGGCGGAGGAACAGAAGCTCAAGGACTGCAAGAAAACCCTTGATGATGCCAAGGAAACGTGGGAGCAGATCTCGGAAGAGAAGTTTCAGGCGCTCCAAGAGGCACACTGGGACAAGACCACCATCAACGTCACTGAGCTGCATCACGCCGAGTACGACCGCAAAGTTGCCGCCCAGGAAGTCGAAGAAGCCCGAAAGGCCGCCCTGCCTGCCTTGACTCTCATGAGCGAGACTCAGCCCAAGCTACGCGAGCTGAGCATGGCTGGGAAGTCACTCAATCTGCAAGCGAAACACCTTGGCATCCTTCGAAGCCTAGTAGTGCTTGGTGCCCCTGCCATTGACGCTCTGGATGGCGAGCTTAGGGCGAGAGGATTCTCTCTCCAGGACATTGTACACCGGGTTTCACAGAACACACAGCCCACCAACAACACTGAGGATGGCTCTAGACAGCCATCGGGTGAGCCGACTGCTTAGGCGCGATGTGTCTGATGTCGCCTGTGTGCATCTACGTTGGAGCGCGGAGGATATCATGCGTAATAGGTGTGGTGAGACTGTCAGCCCAGCCCTTCAGTTGGCATCCAATACAACTGTTGATGGGGACTGAGCGAGAGCTGGGAATGGGAATGTGTGGATCATGATGGACTTGGGCCCTGCGTGAGAGGGTGGATGGACATGGACTCGGGCTCATTGTATGCGATGGATGTAACATGTTGTACCTCTACTCTTCTCAATGATGGATGCTTTGTCAGTATTGACGTGGTCCAGGTTGAATGTGATGACATGGAGAGTGCACACGAGTGCACGCGCCACTTGAGGCCGTCACTGCCCAAAATTTTCATCAAACAAGAGAGGTCGCGTGGCCCAATGGCAAGGCGTCTGACTACGAATCAGAAGATTCTGGGTTCGATCCCCAGCGTGATCATTTTTTGGTCTTTCTTTTTCTTCCCAGCCATGCAATGTCTGTCTCGTTCTGGTCTGGAATGTGAATGGTCTTTGTCGCTGTTGATGATTGACTTGAGCATGCATTCGCTGAGCACCATGGCCGGGGCAAGAAGGTCATGGCATGTTCCCTCTGGTGAAGAGTAAACTCGAGCATAAGACCAAAGGCGCGATATATGTCTGCCTCTACCTCTCGGTTTTCCTTCTTTCTTTTGTATTCGTCAATCACTCAAGCTGTGTCCTTAAATCCCAAGAAGCTTAAAAAAATGTTAGATTATACAGTTGGTCTTCCTGGGATTAGACCGCACTTCAGCTTCCGTCTTTTGTCACTGCTATCAGGGAGCCTGCAAGGCTGTTCGTGGTGATCGATTGGGCTTGGGGCAACAAGCTACCCTAAACTCCGAAAGTGTGGTTACTTTAATGGAGTATTGTGATGGTCACTCTCACGGCGGCGTTCTGTAATAAACGTGTGTACTCTTCTCTTGAACTACCACGATAGCTATGACGCAGCTGTCACGTTAGACCAAAAAGAAGCTTCAGCCGCGAGACCAGTAAAGTCCTTCGTCTAGCCTCACTGATGGTTGAGTCAACACCTGCACCAGCTTAACATCACCGTTCCCAACCCGGTCTTCTGCAAAAAGACATGAACGTGTACACCCCTCAAAAGCTCCGGTGCGGGGAGTCGAACCCCGCTCGCCGCGGTGAAAACGCGGAATGATAACCGATACACCACACCGGACTTTGGATGCTGTTCAGGCCGAAGAGTATCACTTCATGAAGCCGAGGACGATGACCTAACAAACAACTCTTGCTCTTGATCCCTTGCTGGTAAGTGAGAGTGGAGATGGCACACAACCGTCCTTCAGACACGAAGACATCACGAGTGTTGCCCCTGGTTGGGGGTGTCCGGGTCAACACGCCACGACACGCCTGGAGTTGCCAGGCTCTCGACCATTTACACCAATGTCATTTCTTCTACATCAGTTCACCGAACGCTTAGGCATCTGTCACTGACGTAGGCTTGTTATACTATGTAGGTAGTGAGACTGGTCGAAACTGACACACCCCTGCCAAGGCTTGGGTTCGGTACAGCTCTGCCGTCAGGGCACAGCTGAAACTCTTGATATCCACCAACAACGCGCCTATTGCCCAATGACAAGTTGAAGAAACAATTAGAGTTTACGGTCAACGGTGAGCCAACTTGCAATGCCCCATTTCTCGGGCGTTCGGAGGTCTCGGCCTTACCGTATCACCCGACAAGGGTTGATTCGAATCGACATATATGGATGCCAAGTACGGAGTAAACTTACAATCATTAACGTCTCGAGCATATCAATAGTGGCAGGGGCAAGGATGGTTTGATGTGGTAGTATCCGCACATGTCGAATTACGCACCATGCAAAAGTTCCCGCGGCATCCCTGTCAACTGTGTCCAAACTCAGCTTCATCTAACACGTGCCGCTAGTATAGGTAATGGGCCCATGGTCTTAAGACCGATTTCGGAAGGTTGTTTCGGCAGGGCCAGAGGGTCAAATTATCCTATTGGATGAGGCTTGACGGTATGGGGAGGTAGAAAACACGAGCTTTAGATGCGAATTGGGATATGCATAAACTCCATGAATCCACTTGAAACGACCCGTGAACTTAAAATCGTCAAATTGATATGGAAACTAAGTTTAACAAGAAATGCTGAGTCTTTGGAGGCTCGATATCATCATTCCAGAGGCTATAAAGAGGCAGCTTTCGTCTCGTAGTTGATCACACTCAGCATCCGATTCATCACTGTCTTTCATACAAACACCTTCCTTTACTACATTATTTGTTGATCAAATACCTTCCTTTCCAACCCAATCCCTCATTTCCAAAATGCAAACCAAGTCGATCTTTGCTCTTGCCACCCTCGCTGCACAGGTGCACGCGTTCCCCTTCGAGGCCTTGTTGGCTCGCACCATTCATTCTCGCGAAGTCATTGCCCATGATGCTGTCAAGACTTTTGAAGAGACAGTTCAGACTGGCGCCATCGGAGATGCCATCAAGAAGTTTGAGCCGTTCCTTCATATTGCCCACGGCTGCCAGTCTTATCCCGCTGTAGATGCCGATGGAAACACCAGGTTTGTAAACCAATGCTCTACGATTGAATGGCAACTAATACTGTCTCAGCGGTGGTCTTCAGGACACTGGCAGCGCTACTGGTGGTTGCCGTGATCAGGCCAAGGGACAGACCTATGTCCGCGCCAAGGAGCGCAACGGACAGATCGCCATCATGTACGCCTGGTACATGCCCAAGGACATGCCCACCACCGGAGTCTCGACTGGTGCTCACCGCCACGACTGGGAGAACGTCGTCGTCTTTGTCGACAGCGCCGGCGCCCAACTTGTCAGCGCTGCGGCCTCTGGTCACGGCAGCTTCAAGAAGACCGACTCTCCTCAGCGTGAGGGCGACCGACCCAAGGTCGAGTACTTTACCAGCTTTCCTACCAACCACGAGCTTCAGTTCACCGACACCCTGGGCCGCGATCTCCCCCTGGTTGACTGGGATGCGATCCCCCAGGCTTCTCGTGATGCGCTGAACAGCGCCGACTTTGGCAAGGCCACTGTGCCCTTCAAGGACGATGTCTTTGATGGTAACCTGGATAAGGCTGCCTCCTAAGAGACACTCGTCCCATCAACGTAGCATATTGGCCTTGACCTGTCGAGACTAGAGCTTTGGGAACTTGTGGCTGGATGTGGGCTTGTACTTGTAAATATTAGATTGAGCTGTTTTCGTAGAACTGCGTTCTCAAGCAATATACTCAAACTATTTACTTAAATTATAACTGAAAGAATAGTATTGAAGTAAATCCCATCTCGGAAATATTTACTTTATCCTTGGTCCGCAATTCGATGGTGAATTTCAACTGCGAGATTGGAAGTAGATCAATGAGAGATAATCAACCAACTCAACTAAAGCACGGTACAAACTTCCATTCCGAGTCTTTTTATCTCTCATGACCTTACAGTAGTTAGTCATCGATGTTGAAGGGTACTTGATTGGTGGGATCCTGGTTGCCGGCTGCATTTCAACAACCAACACGCAACCTTCCCCTCACTGCTGCATGTTGGCTGATCAGGTGAATCAACAGCAAAGCAGACGAAAGTGCAGCTTAAAATGGCTGAGCAGCAAGAAGCGGAAGAGAGGATCGAGTTTGTAAGTGCAGATTCTACTACGGTGCTCTACAGACACCGCGACCCCGTCCACTTCAGGGCTAACTTGCGTCTGTTAGGACCCTGCCATTGTCGGCGGTGACGATGGTGACTCTGCCATAGATTCCGAAAGGTCAACCCCCTTTGAGTAGACCCCTAAATACTGTGGATAATGTGCTGACAGGTATAAAAACTCAGCCGAGTCGAGTCAACGGCGTCCATCACCTCTAGTATTCTCGAGTATCGCAACATCCATGGGAGAACTTACCAATCTTCAAAGACGACAGAATACTGGTATAAAGACCAAGAATATTTACCAGTTGATATGCTAAACCTATGATAGGGCACCCAATGATGAGCGGCATGTGGAAGGTTTCGACGTTGGGTATGGTAGATACTGGCAACCCCCGGGACCTTGCTAACTCATGCTGATAGTCACCACTGGATCACTATGCTCTTGGATGACAAGCTTTACCTTCCACCAATTGGAGACAATCCACAGGCAAGACCAATTATATCATGGTATTGTACTTCATGCTGATGCCCTGTAGAGGATCCTAGACGTGGGCACCGGCTCAGGTATTTGGGCAATGTGAGTATAGACAAGTACCAGTCTCTTGTCGTTATTCCAACATCAGCAGTGACATGGCAGATCTCTTCCCCTCAGCACATATCATCGGCATCGACATCTCGCCCACGCAGCCTAGCTGGGTTCCCCCAAACGTCAGCTTCCAGATCGACGATGCACAACTCGATTGG
This sequence comes from Fusarium protoensiforme, assembly GCA_011320165.1. Classification (NCBI taxonomy): domain Eukaryota; kingdom Fungi; phylum Ascomycota; class Sordariomycetes; order Hypocreales; family Nectriaceae; genus Fusarium; species Fusarium protoensiforme. The sequence goes on from JAANQP010000188.1 coordinate 57,342, forward strand.
ACTTTCGAACCCGAGTCATTTGACTTTATTCACATCCGCTCACTCCACGGTGCCATCGATGACTGGCCCAAGCTCTATGGCCAGCTTTACAAGTTCCTTAAGCCGGGAGGCTGGTTCCAGCACATGGAGCCGGGGATTGCCTTGCGCTGTGATAACCCGGCCATCAAGGTGGACAAGGACCAGTATGCATTGCCCCAACGCCCTATTGCGTTCTCTCCATTCCCTTGCGTTAGCATGCTAACTACTCCAGCGTCTTCAAGCAGTGGGGCCAGCTTTTCTACGACGCCGGTGATCGCCTGGGACGCACCTTTGACATCACAGACAAGAAGATGGAGAACTGGGCTCGTGAAGCTGAATTCACCAAGATTGCACCTAAGAAGTTTAAACTCCCCTACGGCGGTTGGCCCAAGGATCCGAAGCTCAAGGAGCTGGGCCGATACGTCAACTTCTACATGGATATGAGTTTGGGTGGCTTTGCGACTTACCCCATGAGCCAGATCCTGGGTTGGAGCCTCGAAGAGATCACCGTCTTGGTTGCTCAGATGCGTGCCGCTATAAATGATCAGAAGAATTTGCCAAATGGCGACATGTATGTATTCTTGATGTGGAACTTTGCATGTTTGCTGACTATGTCGATAGGTATGTCACCTACGGCCAGAAGCCACTGGCGTAAACGGCAATAGTTTACGGACGGAACGACTTCATTCACTTCAAACCTAGTATAGGTAGCATGCTTGGCGAAATCAAACTATTGGCAGCGAAGCTGCATGGGCAATGACACAGATCTGTGATGTAGAGATACGCTGGGCTTGGCCGAATCCACCTCATGTCTTTTTTGAGAACAGCCTCCTGAAGATACTCGGGGATTTCTCCTGGCCTGTCCCCAGCAGGGCGTACAGAGCTGCGTATTCAAAGATCTCCTTGACGCCTTCGCCAGTCCTCGCAGAAGACTCGAGGTATTTGACTACACCTGGCAGTCTGCCTGCCTTTGCTGCGCCCTATAAATTGGTCAGCCAGTGTCTGCCACGCCTCGGGATTCTAGGCCTGCCTCCTCATAGGTGACTGGGTGGTACCCTATCTCACTCGCTTCCCGGATTACTCTAGGGTCGTTCTCGAGGTCCTTCTTATTTCCCACAAGTATGATGGGAGTATTGGGTAGAAAGTGTTGCACCTCGGGCATCCACTAATCGTTCAAAAATTAGCAGTATTCATCCGGGAACTGACATGGAGTCTCACCGTTTCTTCGATATTGTCGAAACAATCTGGCACACTCTTGTCAAAGACCAACACAATAACATTGCCGTTGGGATAAACCATAGGACGCAAGCGGTCATAGTCCATCTGGCCCGGCGTGTCGGCCATGGTCATGTCGACTGTTACATCTGCTAGAGTCACAGTTGTGTAGAAGGTTTCTAACAAGCCTGCAGCTTCGGCGAGATGGGACACCTGAAGAAGGTTCATGTTAGTGGAAATCGTATGATGCTTCCGGTAGTTTATACCCCGTCAATGTTACCATGTGCCTGATGACTGCATGTATACGGTTAATAGATGAGCTCCTCAGAACGAAGGTGTGCTTACTGGAGTAATAAGCTCTTCCCGGACAGCGTATCACCCACGATAACCAGCTTCTTCTTGACCGGGGCCCGTAAGAGTCGCTCATGATTCTCAAAATAGTATTTGCTCGACAACAGAAGCTGTTCAGCTTCACTGCGAACGACTGGAGTCGCTGGACGGATCGTTGGGACTGTTGCGGTCAAACTATCTGGAGACTGAACTGTGGTTTGAACCGAGGAAGAGGATGCGATAGAGGGTCGCTGGGGCGGGACTGCAGAGATGCTCGGAGGAGGAGGAGGCTCTGGAGATACCCGAGTAGAGTGTGCGGCTGGTGTCGAAGGCCTGTAAGGTAGATCCAGCGTCGACAACCGAGTTCTTCCATCTACTGTTTGGGGAGTCCGAGGCGAGGTTTGTTCTTCTACTTCAGGGGCAGGAATCGCCAGGTCTCTCCAGTTGTAACTCCTCTCTTCGATGATAGGTATGGGCATTGACTGGGCTTCCCTTCTTTCACGTAAGTTCTCTAGCATGATGGAATAGGCTTGCTCCTCGTCGGTGTTGCCGCTCGCTTTGCAGATAGCGACAAGCAGAGTCAGACTGCGCTCTACACCCTCTTCTCCCCTGGGGCCAAGCTTCCGGTATCCGCGAAGCAGTTTACGTCCGTATAAATGGCCTTGGACATAATCCTTCTTGGCGTATAGAACCATGGCTAGGGTCGAAATGTCCTTCAAAATTGCTTCGTCCTTGCCTTCCAGACCCTGTGGGCTGAGTGCGATCTTGTCTATCATGGCGGTGGCTGCGTCTTCCCACTTCTCGAGACCGATGCATGTCTGACAGAAAAGGGACAAGACTTCGTGTGCTGAAGGGAGATCTGACTTTTGCGGTCGTGTACGGCCCTGTTCGGTCATGGGCATCAGCCGTGATAGGCAGTTACGCAGTAATGGCTCGGCGCCTTGATAGTCTGTTGACTGATACTTGACTTGTGCCTTTTTATAGAGACCGAGTGCGAGATCGAGGTCGAGGTCAGAGTCAGAGTCGGATTCGTCTCCCTGTGGCGGTCTTGAGGATCCTGGGATCTGTATCTGTCCCCTGTCGACGCTGTCTTGTAACCAGGCCATGGTGGACTCGCTGGTCTGACTTGGCAAGACATCACCCCAATCAGAGCCACAGTAAGTTTCCGTCTCGTCGTCCCGGTCGAGTGTCAAGATGGTTGAAGCAGACGATACGATGGTGGCAGCTGATCGTACGCAATTCCTCAGGTTCGACATGGCCGTCATCTCTGTAGGTTTGGCCGTGTCTAACTGAGGGATAGCAGCAACGGGTGTTGTCTGCAAAGTGCTGATGCGCTCGTTCAATTTGATGGCGAGGTTTCGGATCTCGCGCTGCATGTCCTCGAGACTAGGCAAGATGCGATCATTTGCACCTTGAATGGATACTTGGTTCCATCTGTGTTGGTTAGCACGCTGCTAACGAGATTCACCTGGAGCAACTTACAGAATGAGAGCTTGCATGGAGAGCTGTAAGGTATCTCGAAAGGACTGAATCTGTTTCCGAAAGAGTCCAACCTTGCCCTCGGCAGCCTTGAGGCGCATCTGCTTTCTTGTTCCGCTGAGGACTGCAGTCTCCCTGCTCACCTCTTGCACCACCTTGTAAAGGCCCTCGAGCGCCTCGTTCCCATCCTTCAAACTGCAGTAGATGTTCTCCCAGTGAGCTCCGACATGCCCAGTCAAAGGTCCGGCCACGCTGTCGAAGCTCGTCTTCATAGTGTTGAGAACCTTTGTGAGGGCCCTGACATCCTCGATGATGGCTGCTACCGTCTCATCGACGGCCTCGATGTCATCGTATAGCTTCTTGAGTCCCGTGCCGACATTGTAACATACTCCGAGAAGGGCGAGAACCCCTGTCGTTATCGAGAGGGGGTCCATGGACTTGCCCTGTCTTGGCGCAAGTTGTATGCTGGACTGTTGCAGTTGTTGGATTATGAGCGGGGTTTAATAACAATCACGTGTTGATTCTTGGTTTGCCTTGGGATGGAATGAGGCGTTCGGAGTGGAATTAGTAGAGGCCGGTTGTTCTAAGCCACCAAGTTCTAGATCGATGGACCAAAGACTGGGCTGAACTAGACTGGTGCCTGAAGACAAAGCATGCTCGAAGCGGTTTAGGCTAGGCTAACACATGGATATGACGTATAAGTATGCCTAGCCAAGGTTGAATTGTAAATATCGAGGGTTGTAAAGAAGAAGGGCAGTAGTCTCCCCGCTGGGTGGTTGAATGATAGGCACAGTGGTAGGCCGCGCTAATAAGCTCTGCGACTTCGTAGCTTGCACTCTTATCCAGTCTGATAGATCACAGCTCCCTAGCGTGGAAAGCGTCTATTATTGGTGACTAAAAAGGCATGATTTCAGGTCTATTCGGTCATGTGAGCAAATGAATCATTCTCTGAGTCCCTGTTCCACGGCCTGGGCTATTAAAAAGAAACCACGCCAAGAAATCATGTAATAATCCAGCAGTAATCATAATTCCTTCAACCATTCAAGGATTGACCGTCAATGCCTGCAGATATTGTCCTCTAACCCACTGTCCAGCGGATGGTGATGACCACTAGTTCGAGCCAGGTTCAGGTGCCTGCGAGCCAGAAACTCCAACACCCTCTCATCCTTTTGTTTATCCCCAGAAGAAAAGATGACGTCTTGTAGACCCATGAGAATCGAGTCATGGAAAGCGAGTTCCAATGTCTTGTTCCGCAGCCTAGCCTTCTTGGCTCGCTCATGCTGTGCTATGGCACCGCCCATGGCAATGAACAGAAGTAGAATGGCGAATCCGCCGTTGGACATGTATATAGGCTCCTGTCGCATAGTTGAATAGTGTCCTGTCCAGCCAGTATGCCCAGTGTCTTGTGCGGTCGAAGTGTAGGGGCCTGACCCTGACCACGTGGATGTTTGGTTCGGTGAAGGTGATGCACGATATTGGTTTTTGAAAGCCCATCCCACGTCGTTCATCTCATACATCTTTCGTTTGCTGGGATCACTGAGGAGCTTGTTGGCGGCAATAATGAGGTGGTATCGTTCCAAGCGCGTTGCTCGGGGGAGAGAGTTGACCATGGGGTTCTGGCCATGCAGATCAGGGTGATACAACTTGACAAGCCGTCGAAAGTTTTCCTTGCTGTAAGGTGTCCCTGCTTCGATACCCAAGATCTCGTGGGGGGAGGGACGGGGATTTTGAGGCCATAGTGGAGTGTGGTTTCGTGTTGAGGGGCAGCTGAGTGAATGTCGCCTTCTGGACCCCAAGCGACCATGCCCGTAGTGAAGACATTTGGGGGGGACGAGCGACTTGGGAGTAAAGGGCATGATAGAGTTTGGTGTAGGAGGGGCGTGGAGAGGAATCGAAGGTTCCAGGGACAGGATAGAAGAACTGTGAGGATGCCCGGCTTGACAAGGCACGAGGTTGTTTAATGGTCAAACAGTTTCGCGGAAGGCACAAAGATGATGCTATATACCGTTTATCTGTTATGAAGATATCAGTTCTAGCCCTCCAGGGCGGGGTTGGCGATATGAATCAGGCGGTTAACTGCTCATACTTGCTCACAAAGCTACAGCAGAGTCGCGCCATCATATGCGGCGTAAGTTTGAGGCGCCGGCATCAAGTAGGTACTGCGAAGATTAAACATTACTTCACATTTGATATCATTTATCTGGTCGCACATGCAGTTACACGTTGCTGAGGTATAGGGGAGCATGGTGTTGACAGGGCGCGTGCTGAAACAGTGATATTCAGCACAGATATGCCGCAGAGCGTGCGTCGTACGATAGACTATGCAACATATATTACCATGTCAATAAATAAGGCCAGAAGACCCCTATGTCATCCCAGAATCTGTCGATGGTACTTTATGAGGCCAGCTGCTGCTGAGAGGCCACTCACCTTATCTCGGCATTTCACCAATGCTCTGCCGTCGTCATCAAGGCATATTAATAGCACTATCGAGAGGTCTAGAATTGTCATACCATTCGAGATTGAGGCAGTGAAGCTGTCTACCTCGCATTAATCACTGTGGTAATACAAGCCTGGTCCCTGACGTACGTGCCGTTACATTCTGAGCGGCTACTCATACGGTTCAAGCGCGAAAGGATCGCTGCAAAATTTGTAAGTTCAATATTGAAAAAAAAGAAAAAAAGGCTACTGCTGTGAGAGGATGTCCTTCGGAGCCGCCGTCACCGATGATGAGATAATAGGCGGTGATCCCGGGAGTGAGGTCGAAGGAGGAGCTGCAGAGGCCTGAGTTTGTAGAGGAATACTTGTGGTATACCAAATAAGAAGAAATGAAGCGAAAAACAAGACTATAATTTGAAAAGAAATATGAGTGTTTCTACTGCTATTCAGTATAGTTGCGTCAGGACTATCCGCTAAGGGGCATGGGTGACAAGGCGAAGTAGGGGAGCACGTGCTACATAGCCACGACAGACCAGCTAGGCCGACGTTGCCAGCGAGAAAGACTAGCAGATGAATGACATTTAATTAAATGTTTCTATAAAAGCTAGTTGTTGGATGATATTACAAGAATTAGGACGGGATCACCGAGGTGGTTTAGCCTGCAGACATTGTGTGCCCTCCAGGACAGGGGCTGGAGCACATTATCTCAGCGTAGAGGCTTAGAGGGTATAGCAGCAATATGGATTCGTAGGCTGACACATTCGAGTTTAGAAGTGGTTCTCGGTATTTCTTCTAGTCTATATGATGTCGGTCAACTTTGGTGTTGTGAACTTGATGAATCCTTTGAGGATTTATATGAGCCTTGGTATATCCAACTACAGCGTTTCTATCCTTCTATAGACAAAATGCCTGTTTAATCGCTCGTCCAGAAGAACCAGCCAAATACCCCTGACGCAACCGTCATGGCTCCTGTGAAGGAGGCAAACAAGATGACAAGGTTTGGGTTATGCGCTGCAGGAGAGACTGCAAGTCCCAGGACCGAGTTCAAAGCTAGCGTCAACATACTGAATCAAGTTTTAGCCACGGATCATTCTTGATGAAATGATGACACTGAGTACTTACGTCACCGCCTGAAGCGTCGACTTCATGTGTGAAGCTGCCTTGTTGTATGCATACTCGGATCCAGAGACGGACCATAATACCTCTCCAACAGCGCTGACAGCATGAACAGGTATCTGCAACGTGAAGCTGACCTGGTTTGGAATGTGGCCATCGTTTGACGCCGCGCACTCTAGAGGCATATTGTAACAGGGGCCAGCGTTGTAAACGGCCTGCTGCACACCAGCGGCTATTGCCATGGAGAAGGCAATCATGATAAATCCAAGCGTCATCCTGACAGTTGGCCTTGGGTTTAACTTGAGCTTGTGCATGTACGGATACACGCAGTGTTCGAACAACGGAACAGCCATAAGCACAAAGATGGGGTTAAGACTCGACACAGCATCGTTTGGAATCCCGTGTGTGACCATTTGGCCGGATTGGGAAACCAAGTTGGTCTGATTTTGTTCATAGCATAGCCACACTATGGGGTAGATGGCCCTTGGAGTTTCCGTCAGCTATGTAAATAAGACGGGATTGGATCATATAATCTTACCATACTCTGCATGCCTGCAAGGCCTGTCGAAGATCTTCGACGTACTGGTCATCCCAAGGGACGGTTCGACCATGCTTCTCCAGTTGTACAGCCGGCATTGCAGAATCCAAGTTGAAGCCTCCTTTGATGGCGCATCCGAGTGCACTTAGGAGTTTGGCTCGAAAGCTTGCCTCTGGCTTTCGACGGTCTACACGGAAAGTTAGCATCCACTTAGCTCAAAGAATAAGTCTGAAAGTCACTGACAGAATCTGTTGCGTCCAAGAAGAAGCACCACGGTTCCAGAAGCGAGAGCAACAAGAGACATCAAGAATGAAGTCCAGAAACCGAGATACTTTTCCATGGTGACGCTCGCAAGACCAGAGAGTGCCCCGACATTGGCGCACCAGTAGAAGATGCTGTACACACGTCTCACCGTCACTTCATGGTCCACGATGACACGCTCCCCAGAGTCAAGTGTCTGGATTTGCTTTCCAGTGATCCTCACTTGATCAGCTTTGTTGAGTTAGTAGATGAATCAATACAATAGGTATGGGGACAATATTACCTGTGAATGGGGCGACACTCGACTTGACGCCTCCAACACCAAGTCCTATCAGGATGAATGCTCCAATTAAACCCCCAAGACCGGCACCAGCATCCAGAGCCGGGGGGATTGAGGTCAAGAGGAGCAAGAGAATGCCAATGAAGTATAGCCTACACCTCATCAGAGACGAACAACAGCATCCATGCCAAGTGCAACTTACCCACACGAGACAACGAGAGTCTTGTAGGGCCCCCAATGCCCATCCGCCAGCACGCCTGCAAAGACAGGCGTCGTGAAGCTCACCAGCCTGAGAAACGAGTTGAGAGCTGTGGCAACCGATTGGCCCATACCTAATGCACCTGGACGGCCAAACCCGCTGGCAGGGTTTTGGATGTAGTTTTCTCTTGGGCGTTAGATAGGATAGGGAGGTGTGGAATAGGAGAGATGAAACTTACGTAGCGGCGCCTGCAATGCATAGTAGGCAAACCTTTCAGCCCCGGAGAACCAAGCAACGATCCATGCTTCGACTGGAATTTTGCCGCTGATGTGCCGTAGGTTTGCTAGGTCTTCTTCAGATGGCTCTTCTTGATCAGTCTCAGGAGAGCTGAGTGCAGATGCATCTAGAGCTTCAGTGGCAGAAGAATTGATCACGCCATTGGTGTTTTGCTCAGTGGTCTTCTCAGAAGCAGGTTCCGTTGTGAGTTGCCCAAGGCTCTCTTTCTCCGAAGACGGGTTCATGTTGCCCAAAAGGGTCAAAGAGGAGAAAAGGTAGCGATATGGTACGATGCCTACCTAGCTAATCACAAACAGGTTCTCTTCTTCTGTCATAGGGTTAAAGTGCTAATGCCAGTTTCTTTTGATGCAGCGGGAACCCAGTGATAGTTTGAAGGGAGAAGACAATCTCTGCAAAAGCCACGGCAACACGGTACAAAGCCGGTGGCGAGTGAGACACGACACCGCCTATAGCCGGCAAAGGATTACATTACCTACCTACGGACTACCATGGCGACATTTGTCCCTCCCTGCCAGCTCGAGCCGAGCACTAACAAAGAGACCTCGCAGAGTAAATACGGGCCGACCAAAAGACCCCGGGATGTGATGTGATATCCACATTACACTCCAATCCCCCCGATTGGCTCGTACCCTGTAAGCTTATCCCCGTCCCGCCCCCGGAAATGGGTCAAATGGCCTCAATCCTTCTCAAGTCCCCGGTCAGAGCGAGCCAACAGATTCCCCCACATCTGGAGGGAGAGAAGAGGGAAGGTCGGTATGTACATGGCTGCAGGCATGGTCCCACTGGAACTTATGGAGGTACAAGAGAGGAAGCTGAGAGCATGTGTTGTTGGTTCACCCCGGGCGGAGTACTTGACCGCTACAACGGTAATCTTCTGTAGATCTGGCTTGGATGTCAACAAAGGTACTTTCCGGGGGTATCGGGTAGGGTATTCAGGGGCGTGGCGATTTGATGCTGATGCGTATGCGGCTTATGCATACCGCTACGTGCCGAGGAAGATGGAGAGAACAGCCATAGGGAGTGTGTCTCCATCTTTCATTACTCATTCTACGATTGCTAATCTGCAATAGGGATGAGCAATGCTGAGCACAACTTGCCGCGCATATTCTCATTGGTATGTCCAATTGTGCAACATGTCATATTCGAAAACCAGTCATTCTTCTGTCATTCGTGCATCTCCGAATCTCACCAGTTGCAAATCCTGATCATCTGTATGCCAGATTCGGCTGTCGTTTATGCTGTGATTATACTCCGAAGTGGTGTCTTGTTGTAACACAAGTCAACCAATTGAACTATTACATTATACAAGTTTCCTGCATCAGCCGATTATTCAGATGGTAAGCTCCTTCAACCGATCACTAATGCAATATCATCAAAGCACAGACTGGCTAAAGGCGGAATGCACCGGCAGCGTCAAAGCCCCTGGATCTGGGCCTTTGTGGACGCTTGTAGATCTCAAAATGGTATTAGACCCGGTGCAAGTGATGCCATTCATCTCCTTCACCCCCCCACAAGCTCCCCTGTAGATGAAACGGCTAGGAACCGGAGCCTTTCTGTAAACTCCATGTCCTGTGATCCTATGGTGTACAACTTCTCCGTTGCCTCGCCACGCGGGCTCTTCGCCTCAGTCTTACGTCCGATGGAGTCCGATCCTGGGCCGAGTGTCCCTCAAGGCTCTCAAACTCGCTCTCGCATGCAGGCTATGAGACAATCGAACATGCCCAATCTTACCTAGAATATGCTTCCAGCTTGGTAAGGTAAGCGGAGATCTGTGACGGTAGAGAAAGAGGCGTAGGCGAGGCGTAATAGTCTCCGGCTCCTGGTGTTAGAGCAGCTTTGGTATGTCTCTCGTAGCCTTGGTACACCCTTTCTGTAGCCGTTATAAGCCAGCCTTGAAGTAGTCTTGCATTTTCACGTAGATAGAAGGGCAAAGATCTTGGCCACCTCGATCAAGATACGACAATGCAGGTCCTTCAACTTCCTCTTCAAGCACCAACCTCTGCATCGCTGGAGCCCAGCAAGTCTAAGCTGCCCAGCGGCCACGTGGTGGCTCCAGAGAAGCGCCCATTACCTCGGGACCTTTTCTCTCCTTCCTTTCAAGATCTTGTCGACTTGGCTTTGTTTCGAGTCTTTGATGCGGCATTCACTTTGGATACCCGCCCACCGAGGCTGTTTCCCACGGCCGAGACGGTGTTTGCCCAGCACTTTACTTACCATGACTGGCTGAACCATGGGGATCTCGAGACGGAGCTGGGAAGGATGAGCTTCATGCTCGCAAGCCTTCCTGAGCGAGGTCTTCCTACGGCATTCACACCCACCATATGCCAGGTTCTTCAGGCTCCGGCTTTAATGGCTGGCTGGAAACAGGCTACTCCCCAGCTGAGAGAGAGAGCCCAAGAGCAGACACGCTGGATCATACGCCATATGCAAAAACAAAGACCAGCTCAGCTTGAAGGCATTCACAAGTCATCATACATCACAAATCCGGTGGATTATGAAACAGACGACATGGCTTCAGGTCTTGCCAGCCAACTCTGGGCTAGAGCACTATCCGAGATGACAACACGCGTCTGCAAAGGTCAAGCAAGCCAAGCTGAAGCAGAAGTCTTTCTGCAAATCTTTTCTCTTCTCAAAGACCCCTTGGGAGGCCTGGAAAACATTCCCGACAGATCTGTCGAATGCTTTACTCGCATGCTGTCGTCAGTTGCTGCAGTGGCATGTCAAGCACCAAGAACGCATGCAGTCAAGGCCGACTGGCCCGCTGCTATCGCTCAAGCGGCACAGGAAGCATTGTTCCTTGGGTGCCCGTTGCTTGAGGGGGTCAGCCATGTCCACTTCACTGGCCATCAGCAGCTGCCCTATGCTTATGTGCCCCTGGATAAGCTCCCGCGCTCCGAGTTCTCCATTCCGACCCACGTTGCAACCATTGTGGAGGAGATGCTCCTAAACGAGTCCGAAGGCGGTTGCTGCATTGCCCCCATCGCAGTCTCGACATATCCAACACTGCCACTTGAGGACGGGAAGAGAATACCCGTCATCATTGATGGCAATCATCGGGCCAGCGCAACGATGGTTCTCCGAATGATTGCTCATTATCCGGGCCTTTTGACAGCAGAAGATTACGCGGCCATGCTTGACGAGTTTTGCCATGCTCATCAGCTTGGTGTCAAGTGGAAGATCGACCTGGCAGATGTCCTCCAAGTTCTTCGAGGCAGTGCATTCCATAGACGCCTTTTGCAGAGCAAGATGAGCACCGTGAGGCAATTCCTCCAAGTTGACACTATTCCCGCACTGGTGGTTCGTGAGGACAACTTTCACACCGTCTGCCGGCAAAGGCCTCCTTTGGCGGATCGTCCAAGATTGCTGCTCCCGATCCATCAAGCCATTTACAATGATGAAGAATTGGGCTTTGCGTTTCCACAGGCTGGTCAAGTTCATGGGAGAGCTACAGGTTTCAAGCCGATGAGGTTGATTCAGGACGGCAAGTAGATGTTTATCAGTTGAAGTGGAATCTAAAGTAGGCACACCAGTTGATAGATTTTGCCAGAATAAGCTAGACACCCTTCTGATTATTGCTCACTCAACTATTTAATCATTCCATTTGCATAGCGGAAGCACAATTTTCAACCTGACTCAAGTTATGCGGACTGCTTACTGCTGAGCCATTTGGCTAAGCCGGACATGCCATCCTTGAAGGAATAAGCTTCAAAGCCTCGCGCCCTCAAGGTTGCAGCCATGACCCTTGACGTGTTGCCATCGTAGTCTAGAACCAGCAGAGGATTTGCTGCAGCTGATAACCACTTTGAGACACCTGGGGCCTCAACCTTGGCCTTGAGCTTCTTTGACTGGTCAATGAGAACCTGGGGTTCCCCAAATTCAAAGACAGATGTACTCTTGGGCGTCAAACCGTCCAGTGGGGAGCTGAGAGCGCCCTGCACATGGCACTCTTCAAAGTCCTCTGGGGAACGCAGGTCAATGCAGCGAATGGCTGAGGAAGAAGAGAGGCCAGTACCATTGACCCCGTTGACCCCGTTGACTGAGCCCTTGGAAACAGTCAGCTTGGCAAGGCGATCCATGACCAGGGGGTCAGTCGGGTGGATAGCCTCGGGGTCAGCCTCCCATCTGAAGCTATACACGTGTTGATCGACATCAAAGAGTTCCTAAAGGGTTGGCCATCAGCGCATGTGGAAGGTGAGGGACGTAATTAGCTTACCCGGTTGCCAATATCCTTGAACTCAGTTTCAGGCAGCTTCTGGAAATATGTGTCCATGTGCTTTTGTGGTAGATCGCAGCAGACAAAGACACAGGAGACTTCGCCCGTAGTAGGGTCAGCGTAGCTGCTCAGAGTTCCCTTTTCCTTGGCTGCTTGGATGAACTGGAGCAGACCTCCAAGGTTCATGCCGCTTGAGGGACCAGAAATGATACCTTCGCGGGATAGATGCATGGAAAGTCTGTATGACTCTTTGGAACTGACAATCTCGGTCTCGTCAACGACCTCTTTCCAGGGGAACGGGCTTGTCTCGTGCATGGGACGCTCCCGAGGGCCTGGTACGATGTCGGCCTCGACGTTACAGACGCCCAAGACCTTGACCTTAGGCTTCTGGGACTTGAGGTACATGCCAGTACCGGTGACACACCCCGTGCTACCCATGCCCATGCAGAAGATGTCAATCTCTGGCAGCTGCTTGAGAATCTGAGGGCCCGTCCACCTCTCATGGGACTTCCAGTTCCACACGCTGTCGTACTGGCCGAGGTTGACCACCTTGTCTGAGCTCTTGCCCAGGTTTCTGGCCCACTCCACCGGCCCCCTGATGTCGGTGGTGTCGGTGTAGGTCGGGCCACCGTAGAGCATGACCTTGAGTCCGAAGAATTGTAGTTCTCGAACGCGGTCTATCGCAGCCTTGTTTGAGACATATGCGGTTGTATCATCGTTGTTATAGAGGACTCGGTTGGCGATGGCGAGTGAGGTGACGGTCGATCCGGAGCTAACTTCGATGACTGACTTGTTGGCTGCGGAGGGATCGTGGAGGAGCATATTGACAGCTATGGGGAGGTCGTTAGCCTTATCGAGATGGCTGTAGTACGAAGCATCAATGGCCTACCTGGAAGTGCCTTCACATTCTGGGCGGGAAGAAACGTAAGCAGCTTTGCATAGATGCGCACATTGTCCTTTCGGAACGGGTTCAAACTGTCGGGCAGCTCGACCAAGGGAACCGGAGGCTGTTCATCAGGATCAAAGAACGTGCGAAGAGCATTAGGGCCCTTGAAGACGTTGAGGGGGTTGGAGACTGCCATGTTGTGCGTGTGTGGTGTGTGTACTTTGGGGATGTACTCGATGCTGTCTGTATTGGTCGCCTGCCAAGTACTGTCTCTAACACCAAGATTTATATAATGGAGTTCGCTGACTTACTTGGAGATATTCCACTACCAGACCTCACAGCCGAGAGAATATGGCATCCTGTCCCTTGTGCTGATACTAACAACTGGCCCATCATCAGCAATGCTAGGTAGCTGTCCTCTTTCCATGCCTTTCCAAGCAACGTGGTCATCACATCCCTCGCCTAGTGATGATTGTAATGCACGCACATGTCAACATGTCCATGCTGACCCGCCAATCCTCCGGGGACACTGTAAGCAGCCCGGATCGGCAGGTCTCAAACCTGCTCAGTGCTGATCAGCCCCCACGGGGGTGCTGAGGCCGGCGTCTCAGGGGTCGAAGTAGTAAGACGCTGCGGGCCGAACCGATCGGGAAGTTGATTATGCATGACTCCATTATGGCGAGCTTGTTTTACCTTCCGGATTTAATATTGAACTAGTAAAATTGCGCGCATATGAGCAAATTGTGAAGCGTGAAACCTGGTCTGAATAAGCGATGCAACCGCGGGGACTACCTTGATGGTAACGCATATCTGAATATGTCGTATAGGTGTCTTTGGGCTTCTATAAACGCGCAAGCGCATCTGCCGCCTCGCGGCGAGTGAGATCCTTCAGCAGGGGTCGGCCTTCTGTGCCGTGATCTGCGTTTCACAAGTGCCTGCAGTCACGGGAGATGCAGCAATGAGGCGCATAATACGGAGACAGTTTCTGACGTGAGGAGCCCGATTACGCAACAAGTGTCACGACCCATATCCCGTGGCCGTTGACGCGGAGATTCGCCTCCATTCTTGACCTCACCCGCATGTGCCGAAGCCAGGGTATATGTGGATATTCGCCGTCTGTCATCATACGAGAGAACTCGACCCATTTAAGCATAAACGACTCAACTGGGAAGCATACGCTGCCAGGGGCTCATCCCACCAACTTCATCAGCATGGCCGTCAACCCAGTGACTTGGCACACATCTCGTGTGGTCAAGATCGACCAAGAGACCGAAAGCAAGAGCAATGGGACACATAATGTCGCTGAACATGCTGTGGATGTTTCTTTCTCTGGCTCTCTAGTCGAGTCAAATGACAAGAAGCGACAGGGCTATGACCTCTGGTTCGTGGATGTGGACGTCACTTCACGGCAGGGCATAGAGAATGGCAGTCAGGGACTTGACAAGAGGTACCCCTACCATGGCACATTGTCCGATTATATACTAACGAGTTTATAGTGATGGTCTGAGTGATTTGTTGGGTGCTGCACAAACACTGGACACTCCTGGTTCTGGTGCCTCACGGTCTTATCGTGTGCTTCTGGCCGTCCCTACAGCCACTGGCTTCTTCGCTAGGAGCAATTGCTTCCAAGAACGATTCGTCGGCTGCAAAGACTTTGGCGTCTTGATTGACCGCTCAGTCTTTGGGAAGCCTGCGAGTCCTGTCGCTCAGCCGAGCCTTGAACAGCTTCTTGATGGAAGTGTCCTCATGTTCCTTCGCCGCAAAGAGCAAGCCGATCTCTGGGATGAATCTACTCTCATCGAAGAGGTAGATGCTAGAATAAACTTCCAATGGCTTCTCAAAGATCAGCCCCAGCAAAAGACGCTGGCGTTAGTTGACGGCCACCTCAACTTGGAGTCATATCTTGGCCTGTACAACTCGGCCAAGGCGCTTGGAGCCAAGGTGGTGCTTCTCGATCGAAAAGATCACTGGATTACGGATCCCTCATTCCGGCACTTGTACGATGACTACATTGACATTGATATGACGCCGGATGAAGAGTTCCATGTGCGCATTGCCGAGGCTGTCAAGGCATATGGACACATTGACGGCATATGCGGCATCGCTACATACTCACTCCCTCCTGTGGCCAAGGCAGCAACTATGCTGGGCTTGCCCACTGAGCCACCAGAGGCCGTGGCCATGGCTAACGATAAACACCAGACGAGACTCCTCGACCAGGACCCAGTCCTTTCGGCCATGGTTGGCAGTGTGTCGGATCTCAAGGAGCGCATCAAGAATAAGTCTTTTGTGCCCGAGTATCCCCTCATCGTCAAGCCAACCTTTGGAACAGGCTCTGCCCACGTTCACAAGGTTGACAATGAAGCAGCCTTGCTGGAGGCAGTGCGTCGCATCACAGAGGTCGCCCAGCGAAAGGCGCTGATCGAGACGTATATCGAAGGGCCAGAACTGGATGCCAACTTTGTTCTTGTGAATGGAGAGATTCTCTTCTTCGAGATGAACGACGACTTTCCAACAGCAGGAGACGAGGGAGATATTGACAGCGACTTTTGGGAGACCATCAATGCCTTCCCGACTGTTCTCCCACCTGATGAGTTTGCGCTCTTGCGAGACGACATGCATCGTCTGTTGCTTGCCATGGGCCTCAAGACTGGAGTCTTTCACCTCGAGGCCAAGGTACAGAACTCGAGTTGGGAATACAGGATCAAAGACGGTGTCTACGACTTGTACCCGAAAGAAGGTTCCGTGAAGAGCGCCCCAAAGCGATGCTTCACCATCGAGGTCAACCCTCGACCTCCGGGCATGGCCAACTGCTACGGTACGGGTGCAACCTACGGCGTTAACTTTTATGACCTCCATGTCCTGAGGATGCTGGGAGATAGTGAGCGAATCCGAGCGCTGGCGAAACCCTTTGAGCCGCACTCGACCATCCCATACAATGCGAGGATATGGTCCGACCTTTTCTGGCTCAGAGCCGACAAGGGCGGTATCTGCGCCACAGATAACGTCTGTAGTGAGACGCTCGAGAAGCTATCGCCGGAAGATCGGGCGCTTGTCACGAGATCATGCTGCTTCTTTCGACGAGGAGAACGCATACCAGAGCCAGCGGACGGTGTGGTGAGACTTGGAGGTTTCTTCTTTCTCTCGTCTCGTAAAAGCAGGGCAGACATTTTGCGTGCGACCTCTGCTTTAGAAAAGTACAAGTCGATCCCAGTTATCACGAGTTAGAGAGAGTATATTGAAGGAGGAGAGTTGGTTAGGTTGATGTCTCTATAGAATGAAAACGACACTTGCTCATCTCCGAGGTTCTAATTGAGCCACATGTGAACGTTATCTGTAACTCAAGTACGTCGTAGATCCGCTCCAGAAGGGGTTGAATCTGGAGAAGCATGTGCAGTAACCCTCCAATCGGGACTCTGAATCAAGGTCGTTCAGGACCAATAGCACCCTTTTGGCCTCTGACAGTCTTACGTGGCCCAACCATTATTGTCTACTGCAATATCCTTGTAAGAAACCCCTCACTTGTGTTACGTTCTTACACAATAGGTCTGCATGTTTGTCCCCCGTGAGGGGTAAATATAAGTTGCATGGCCCTGGTTGAGCCGGGTGACCCTTGTCCTTCCTTCAACAACTCGTCTCCAGTTTCAACTTTATCAGCAAGTATGTTATCAGCACGAGGAACTGCCTGGACGAAATTTGGCTATCTCCACGGCAAGGAGAACGCCTATGACCCTGTTAAGAATCCCAAGGGTGATGTCATCCTCACCAATGCTTTCAACGTGGGTAGCATCACTGGAGTTTAATACTTGAAATGCTGACCGTCTAACTAGTGGTTCATATACGAAGACCTTGCCAAATTCATGAATAGCCATGTATATTTAATAAATTCCCTATCCTAGTCGACAAGCATATTACTGACCATAACTCTAAGCATGAGCTTGACAAGACCCTCCTTACATACGGTGAAGGCTACACCGGAACACTGCGACTACGGTCAGCCATGGCAAAGCACTTGAACAGACACTTTTATCCAGCTCAGGCGATTGATGCCGAGGAAATCACCTTTACTGCAGGAGTAACCAACATTAATGAGGTCTGTGCCTTGGTCACCTGCGATCCTGGAGAAGCCATCATGCTGGGGAAGCCTATTTACGGCCCCTTCTCCAAGGATTTTGTCATGAGGACTGGGTAGGTATTCCTATGCCATAGCATTCACTGGTCTAATGAGTCTTGTAGAGTCAAACTTGAATATGTGTCAGTGGGCGATACAGACCAATTCTCAACCGACTGCATCGCAGGCTACGAGGCTGGGTTCGAAGATGCAAAAGCAAGAGGCGTCAATATTAGGGCGTTGGTCATTTGCAACCCACACAACCCTATAGGTGAGAAGGCCTCTAGATTCAAGGAGGGAAGCTTATGACATTCTAGGACAATGTTATCCTCGCGAGACCTTGGTTGCTCTTTTGCGATTCTGCGCATCAAAGGGAATCCATCTCATCAGTGATGAGATATATGCACTTTCAGTCTATAACCAAGAGGGTGATGGGTCTGAGAAGTTTACATCTCTTCGAGCTGTTGATACTTCGGGTATCATTGACTCTAGTCAAGTGCACATTCTTCACGGAATGTCCAAGGTAGGCCCTGTTCACCTCCTCGCTCTTGGCTTGTCTGACGGCATCAGGATTATGCCGCTGCTGGCCTTCGACTTGGATGCGTCATTACGCAGAACACAGAATTTTCCAAGGCTGTGCGTGCCATTTGGTGAGTGACATATGTCAATAGGTATCAATCTACTCATAGTGATCCTCTAGCCGATTCTCCTCGCCGTCGCAACTGTCCATGGACCTGGCGGCCAAGTTTCTCGAGGACGAGGCGTTTGTGGACCAGTTTCTAGAAAAGTCGAGAACCAGATTGTACTCTGGCCGTGTCTTGACTGAAAACCTCTTGAGAGAAGCCAGTATTGACTATCACGAAAAGGGGCAAGGCTCTTCCCAACAAACGCCGCGAGTAGGCGCTAACAAAGAGTAGCAACGCCGGCCTTTTTGTGTGGCTCGACTTGTCACGACATCTCGACCTCGATGAAGTCGGCGGCGATGAGTGGGAAGCAGAAAAGAGGCTTTCCCAGCGCCTCACGCGGGCCGGAGTCATCATGGACACGGGGAGTGAATATCGGGCGCCTCGGGCGGGAAGGTTTCGCTTGATGTTTACCGTGGACGAGGGGACTCTCCGTGAAGGGGTTAAGAGGTTAGTGTTAAGCCACATGTTAGTGATGGTTTACTAATGTCTAGATGCAGAATATCTGCTGTTCTAGAAGGGAAATAAGGGTCGTTTTCTGTGATGAACCCATCACCAACCCCCACTGATCCCAGGTAACCGGTTCACCACGGACAAATAGAAATACAATCGTGAGATTCCATCGTCTTCTACTGGCTGAAGACTCCTTTCAGCTACCCACCAAGTGCCGTGTTCGTCGTATGGTAGTGGACAAGCAAGGGTCCCATGCAGATATGCCGTGAACGCGCACATTTGAGCGAGTTTTACTTTGACATGGGCTAGACCATGAAGAGACCCCCTCCAACAACCATCTCAACCTATCTAGAGGCAATGATTGGAAAGCATCAGCGCCACTTGAGGCCTTGGCAAGAACAGTTGGCGCCCTGCCCGAGAAGAGAGAATGCTATACCTTTGAGTGCTTAGATGGACCGTCCCCCCCTCGTGGTCTAGAATTGTGTTGGTGGGTGGCGGTTGGGCTGTATCGCCCCCTAGCGGCCGCCATATTGCTCAATTCCCCTCTCGCTACCAACACAACGGCACCGTCTGCCGCATGATACGATATGAGGTGCCGCAAAGTTCTCACTTGGGGATATCGCCTCCGATCCCTGGTCGTCTTCTGCAGGGAGCCCGAGGCTCTGTTAAGCTTATATAAGGGTGCTCCATTGCTTAAGCTTCTTTGTCCACGCTTGTTCACCACTCAACTTCCTACATTACGCCGCCAGCATGCGATCGCTCTTCTCGGCGCTGACTCTTGTGAGCCTTTCATCTGTCAATGTCTGGGGGCATGTGACCACTGGCCGAGAGCGATACGGAGTCATTGGTTATGGCGTGGTAATGTATGATCCTCCATGCGCCTTTGGCTGCATCGACACGGTCAAAGGCTGGACCCTTGACTGCAAAGACGATCACGGCATGGGTGAACACTCGAGTTCGATGCACATGGCCGCTGCAACACCCGAATGCAAGGCCACCAATGACCCTTTCCTCCAGACCATGGCCTGGTGCTTCCACACTCATTGTGTCGACGTCAAGAACTCGACTCTGGAGAACGTCTGGGAGATGGACATTGTTGGACGACTCAGGGTCCAGCCCACGCCCAAGTACTCGTACCA
Source organism: Fusarium protoensiforme (assembly GCA_011320165.1). Classification (NCBI taxonomy): domain Eukaryota; kingdom Fungi; phylum Ascomycota; class Sordariomycetes; order Hypocreales; family Nectriaceae; genus Fusarium; species Fusarium protoensiforme. The sequence continues at coordinate 76,999 of JAANQP010000188.1, forward strand.
GGTCGCCCTGTCTCTTGTCTCCAAGGACCCTCCCACCGAGGTGGTTGACTCAGAGGAGGTGCTCAATAGAACGTCTCTGGTGGACGAGGATGCATGGCTTGGCAACTTTAACGGCGATAATGGCTTCGAAGAGATGGAGATTCTGGCTGAGAGATATGGGTGAGTACCATAGTATCATCTTGATGTATCCATCAACTAAAAAGCACACAGTATCGTCCTCATGGCTACTTGCGTCGCCATCCCTCTCGTCTTCTCCTGGCTTCGCTTCCTGCCACTCCCGCAGTCTCTCGTCTCCAAGTTCTACGCTACCGTCATTGATCCTCCGATGTTTGGAAGTTACCATGCCGTGCCTGTTCTTGGGCTTGGCTTCGTTCCTACGCGTGGCCAGGGACTTTTCGTCGCCTACATCTGGATCATCAACATCATCCTTTCGGCCGTAGGATACAAAGTCCGAGATCCCATGTCCTGGTACGGATCCCTCGAGCAGCAGCTCATCGCCTACATCAGCAACCGTGTGGGACTCTTGAGTTTCGCCAACCTCGCACTCGCCGTTCTCTTCTCGAGCCGTAACAACCTCCTCCTCTTCGTGACGAATTGGTCTCACTCGACTTTTCTGCTAATCCACCGCTGGATCGCTGTTATCTGCATGTTGCAGGCATGCTTACATTCTGCCATCTACTTGCAGTTCTATCTCGATCCTCTCACGGGCGAGGGGGCTTACGCAGAGGAGTCCAAGTTGGATTACTGGATCTGGGGTATCGTGGCGACCCTGGCGTTGGTCCTGCTCATGCCACTTTCCATTCTCCCACTCCGGCAGAAGCTGTACGAGGCATTCCTCGCATCCCATATCATTCTTGCGCTTCTGTCCATGATCGGCTGCATGCTGCACATCTTCTACCGATACGAGTGGCAGTGGGGATACCAGACCTGGATCTGGATCACCTTTGCTTTCTGGATCTTTGATCGGTTCCTTGCTAGACCGTTGAGACTCGTGCAGATTGATGTCAAGAGGGCCATCGTCACCATCATTGATGAGGACTACCTTCAACTCACCATTCCCAGAGTCGAAGCTGAAGGCCATGTCTACCTTTACTTCCCAACTCTTACATGGCGCTTCTGGGAGAATCACCCTTTCTCGGTGGCCGCACTGTCTTCTGGCCCTACCCACCCGCGAAAGACTCAATCTCATAATGGCAGTGACAACGCGAACGAGGATGAGAAGAAGATCCCCAAGACAACAGACCTGGAGCAATTCTCAGGCGACGCCGCCATTCCTGGTCTGGTCATCTTTGTTCGACGTCATACCGGCTTGACATCTCTGCTATCGGCCCAGGCAAACTCGGCAACGGGCATCCCCGTGTTGGTCGAGGGCTCATATGGCCCCCAGGCATCCATCCTCCCGTCTCCAGCACCATACCCAACGATTGAGTACCCCAACATGATATGTGTAGCAGGTGGAGTTGGCGTCACGGGCGTTTTGCCCTGCTTGGACCGCGGCCCGAGCGTCATGGGTCTTCGAGGCAAGAAGAAGCTCTTCTGGGGCGTGAGGACTGAACCCCTCGTGCATGCAGTTCGAGACATCATCCCCCAGGTTCACCACGGCGAGGATGGACAGGAGAATTGGAATCACTTTGATGTATCCATCTCTGTTGGTAAGCGTTTCGATCTTGACGCTGTGCTTAAAGAGGAACTTGGAAGCGTTACAGGTGGCACCACGGTGGTTGTCTGTGGGCCAGCTGGCATGGCAGATGAAGTCAGAGTCGCCGTGACTGAGCTTGGGAAGGGTGGGTGCGTTGTGAGATTGATCGAGGAAAGCTTTGCGTGGTAAGGGGAGATGCCAGCACAAGCTCGCAGTCATTTCCACCCAGCGCTGCCGTTTTATTCAGGTAGGAGAACTACTATCACAGTCCATAACAACATTTTATTCTTGAGGGAGACTCATTCCGTCTCGGCTGGCTTGCGTCCCACAATGAACCGGTAACTCGTAATAAGTCTCAAGTCACGACTGCGAAACTCTCTCTTCACACCCTCCATCAATACCCTTACTTGGTCTTGGGAATACTGAAAGACTCGCGTGAAGAGAGCAGGCGTGTGAGACTCGACTGACATTTGCATGTGCGTGAGCTCAAACTTTCCCAGCTCCTTGAGAGCAGGGTCCTTGGCCCATGGTCCGATAGGTATCTATCCCAGCATGAGTTAGCCAATCCATCGGACAAAAAGACATTTTGCTCACCCGGAAGACACGCTCCTCAACGTCTTGAAAGCCAGCATCAATCATCCATTGCTTGTGGTACTTGGCAACGTTCAGCCGCTTGCCAAACGTCCGGCTAGTAGCATCCAACTTGTCAACCCACTCCATAGTCCAGGGTGCACGATCACAGCTGTCATCATCACTAAAGATCCAAGCATCGTACTCTTGCATCTCCATCCAGCCTCCAGGCTTGAGATTGTCCTTGGCCTGCTTATAAAACCGCGCCCAGTCCGCAGATGTACCGCTCAGTGCGCGGCCGTGGATGTAGTCGAACTGCTCACTTTCTCTGTACGTCCAAACATCCTCGTAGTCGTCGACGTGGAATGAGCAGTTGGCAGGCACCCACTCTGGCTGGATAGGCGAGAGGTCGACACCAGAGACAAGGGCAGTGGGAAAGTCATCGGCCATCTCAATAGCCCAAATACCCGTACCACATCCAAGATCTAGGATACGGAGCTCGGTGTTGGTCTCCGGCTTCGGCAATGGGGCCGTGTAGAGAGCACCGCCGAGAAGAAGACGCCAGATGTGATGTTGAAGATCTAAACGCTGCTGCTCTTGGTCATCGTTGGGCAGGACATACTGGCCTTCTCGGTATGCATGGTACCGACGGCCATTTTCGTACTGGTAATGGAAGATGGAAGATGTGATGGATCCAGTGTAAGATGTGTCTCTATCTGTAGAGTAGGTAGAGTCGGCGTCATCATGGTCAAAGGCCTCATGCTGATGCGATTGTGAACATTTAATCCCTCACAAGCCACAACGGCCCGTAGCAACTCAGACAACTTACATCTATCTGTAAAGGAGCTGGTCGCTCTTCCTCCTCAGCCTCAATCGACGACTGTCTCGTCGCCTCGGCCGCTAACGGCTGAGCTTCTGGACTAGCTGATTTTGAAGGTGGTGACCGTGGCGATCGCGACCTTGGTGGAGAAGGGCTCTTTTCTTCCTTCGGAGACGCCATATTTGAGGCCAGCTACTTGAACTAGAGGGGTAAATGGGCGGACGACGTGACACTGGCTCACCGCTGAACCTTTTGTACTCTTTTTATCTGAGCAATCAGCTCATCTTCTACACAAGAACCCCCGCGCCATCCGGACAAATGCCCGGAGCGAGGGCCGAATCAGGTAATGCGTCTCCGGTGAACTGATGTTCGAGACTTCACAATCCCTGTCGCAAAGAGGGGCGCCTGATGATACCTCGGCCGCCGGGTATAAGATCTCGCGCGGGTTTTCCCCACTGAGAGAGCACTCAACACCACAAACATTATCGCCTCATATCGCCTCAATCATGTCTGGTGACAAGCTCATCGTTGTTGTCGGTGCCACCGGAAACCAGGGCGGTTCCGTTGCCCGTCGGTTCCTGGAGGCCGGCTTCCGGGTCCGAGGATTGACCCGAAACACGGCTTCGGCTTCGGCCGAGAAGCTTTCCGCGGCCGGCGCCGAGGTTGTCTCCGCTGACCTCAACGACGTCACTACCCTCAAAGACGCCTTCCGTGGAGCCAATGTCATTTTCAGCGTCACAAACTACTGGGAGCCCTTCTTCCGACCTGATTGTCGAGAGCAGGCCGAGAAGGAGGGCATCTCTTGTCGAAAGTTTGCCTACAATGTTGAATATCAACAGGGTAAGAACATTGTCGACGCTGCAGCCACTGTGGTCGGCTCTCTCGATAGCAACGGCTTCTTGGTTTCTACTCTGAGCCAGGCGGAAAAGTGTAGCAGTGGCAAATTCAAGGAGCTCTATCACTTTGATGGCAAGGCCGATATCTTCCCAGCTTACGTCGAGGCCAATTATCCTGAGCTTGCTGCCAAGATGTCTTCTATTCACACGGGCTACTTTTTCACGAGTTTCAATATTCTTCCCAACTCGTATTTTGCCAAGGTCAGTTGCCTCAGGGGAATTCACTTGATTGTGTGTGCTTGACCAGCTAATTCTACTCCAATGCTCAATAGCAACCTGATGGAAGTTTCGAGATGGCCTTTACAACCGTTCCAGACAAGCCAGCTCCTCACTTCGACCCGGTCGGCGACATGGGCAACTTCACCTACGCCGTCTATCAGATGCCACCAGGCAAGGCTTACATGGCCGAGGGCACAACTTGCACTTGGCCAGAATGGATCGAGACCTGGTCACGGGTCACAGGCGCCAAGGCCAGCTATCGTCAGGTTACCCCAGAGGAAATGGCAGCTGCCACTGCGGACAAGGAGGCAGGGATTGAGGCTGGCTTTATGTTTAGCTATACGTCTGATCCAGGATATGATGGTGGAATGGATCTATTGACGGCCAAGGATCTTCAAAATGTACGAAATTGGGTCCTTCTGCATGTGAAATTGTCTGTTAACAGATTCTTAGGCCGGCATTGACTGCCCGATGACTTCTTGGGAGGAGTGGGCGAAGAAACACGACTGGTCAGCTATTCTGGGGCAATAGGCGCTGCTAAAGACATCGAAAGTAGAGAGAGAATAGAGATAGCAAGGCTAAAGAGCGTCAAATTCGATTTAGATAGCCTCGATGATGTTCAGTCAGTATAATCACTCCCTCAGTTAACATGTCCCCTCTCCACTCTCTCAGCCAACCCAGCCAGCATAGGCGCTGTCGTGATATGATCCAAGACGCCTCCAAGCCACACGATTACTCTACGCCTCAGTCCCGTAGACGCAATCCTGCCACGAAACCGGAGATGGACGACAGTCGATACACCAGTTGTGGACTCAGTCTCGTGAAGAAGTATGGCCCATGTAACCTTGGTGCCGAACCTAAGGCTTTCGTAGACAAGTGATCGAGGTGGATCAATACTGACAACGTCGAAATAGTCATCCTTGGTTCCGTAGTCGGGCACTCGATCTCCTAGTTTAAGCTGTTGAAAGGTCGGGTTGATGACACGGCTGGCGATCCATGACTTGGGCAACGTCCTTTCCCAACGTGATGTAAGATACCAGCCCCCTCGTTCTTTTCCTAGCTGTATGATCCAGGGAAAGATGTCTGCTGCTGATGCGCTGATAGTTCGGGTCTGGTTGTAAACCATCTCAGCATCGGGTATTATGTCGTCTCCGGGGTATGCAGCTTGATCCATGGCGGACTCTCTTGTTGACGACTGAAATGAACAAGTAACTCGAAAGTAGGAAGGGGATGTATTTGAAGAATATTTCAAACGAATTTCGTTGAGATATATCGTTGCTATGATGCTAGACTTGGGTGGTTTGAAGGCGCATTATTTCGCAGTTATGTCAGGGGGCTGGTCTACCGGCCAGAATCATAGTTCCGGGGCATCTTCAAGGGTAAAACCATCAACAACGGAGCGGAAGATGAGAATGCCGCGATTAGTCTTTGCCAGGCTGACTGGGGCGGAACACGGACCAAACTCAAGTGCCGCTCCGCATTGCGAGCCTATAGAACAAGCCAGCTTGTAGCCCCATTCTCAACTGCTAGGTATGGAGATGCTTCATCTGAATAATCAACATCCAGAAGTGTTGGTAAACTACTCATCGCTAATTGCTCCCTAAAATAGTCGACTTACTCTGTAATCTAATGGTACTTGACATCTGGCTGCACACGCGAGACACCTCTCCCATTGTCACCCCAATCCTCCAATTCATGATCTTGACCCGTGCCTCTCCCTCTTTGGCGAAGCATCATCTCTACTCGTCCCTCATCTCCAACTACTCTTACTGAAGCAGACGTGTTCCATGTCTGAGAACTCTCCACACCTCCACCAACGCTGCCCAGCTCATCCGAAGCCTTTGAACGTAGTGCGAGCACAAGAATCTGTCCAAAACCCGACCAGCTAGAGACATGCCATGGATGTCGTGATGCAAGTACTGTTACCACGTGGATGAGAACCACAACAACGTGTAAAAGAAGAACTGACAGGGCCAAGGGAATGGTCCGGCTTGTCTTAAAGTCATAGACGTGCCCTCCCAAGAAGTAGGTTTGGTGTATGATAGTGTCGTTGTGATCCGGTGGTAAGTCAGTAGGATATTCCATCCCATCGCCTTCACTATAGCCCTTCGTAGAGCCCGTCTGGGATAGAGCATCCGTCAAATGTGCAGCCAAGGTAATGTGAAGGCAGTCAGGCGAGTACTCGTCCACAATCCCTGAATGGTAGCAAAAGTCGCGTATCTGCTGATAGGTCGAGTTCGTCTCATTAGAGAAGTTACCGTCCAGCTCTAATCGTTCGCCTAGGGCCGTCACCCAGTCTCTGCTCATGTTGATGGTGTCACCAGCTTTGGCAGAGTCTCCAAAGTGATCGTAGAAGTTGAACAGAGGCGAGTCGAGCTGGCTCTGAATAATGCTTGATTTCCCCTCCTCAACCCAGACTTCGGCTTCTTCCCAGCGAGCATGGATGCGGCATAGCTCCAGCTCGAGGGACCCCTCCTCTTCACCCTGCAAGGGTGTTGTACCATCGCTGGTCTTCCAGTCACCAGTGACAAACACCATGGCGGCACTAATTGAAGAGCCTTCAGTGTCCGGGAGATCGACAATCTGGTAACTGAGCATGGGTGACTTCTTCCTTCGAGCAACTTCGAGCAACTTCTTGAAACCAGAGTCCTTGTCCGTGTCGAGAAGGACATCCTTGTTGGCAATGTTGGAATAAAAGTTAAAACTTGCTTTTGATCCCGCCGTCTTGTTAGGCGAGCACTCGACAGCAACTACAGGCTGTTTCCATCTCATGACTTCTGAAGAATTCACAGCCTTTCTGTAAGACTTGGTGAGAACATCTGTAGGCTTCTTCCTCCAATAGGAATCAAGCTCACTAGCCGCGGCGCTCATGGGAGTTGTAGCAATGGTCATCGAGCCCGAGCCTAGGTCCTGAATATCCATAGTGAGCGAGATGAGACGAGTTCCGGGAGTGTCGAGGTTGTAGTTGGAATACGTAAAGTTGGCCATCTGTCGCGAACTGCTAAACTTTTCCTTGTCTGGCGGGTCATCGATGGTGGGAATGAGCATCCTAAAAAGGTCTTGTTGACTTGGTCGAGAAGCCGCGTGGACCTCATATAGCTCAACATAGTTGGAGTCTAGGTCCGTCTCGTATAGTTTGCCCCTCACGTATGTGATGATTTCCTCTTCTTTTTGCTGCATGTCGACCTGTTGCCATCCTTCGCGGGGGATGATGGCAATGGCGGACAGAGGAGCAGCTGCGAGAGAAAGAAGAATGGTAATTATGATGATGAAGCCAGTGATTCTGGGTCGCCCTCGCGAGCGGTTTTCACCCGGCTGCAGTATAGCAGACCATAACTCCCAGCTAAAGAGATAGAGTATCGGAGCGCCGAGCTGAAAGGGAGACGAGAGAAAGCCGAGGGGAACGCCATTCTTGTCAACCAAGAGACCGTAACACACCCGATACATGAGGAGATCAGCTAAAGATACCAGGATGAGAATCTCATGGCCTTTTGCGACGAATTGGAGAATACTCAGTTGCTCAATGGTAGGGTTAGCCCAGCGGATCTGGGCGATGTAGAGGGCGAGGATCGCTAGGGTGATTGCGACAGATGGTAGATGGAAGAGAGTCAAGTGGCCCAGAGCTGACCATATTCCCTTGCTGCAGACTTTCTTTGGGGGCTCTGGGTCGTTGAGCTTCTTTGGGTATAAGCCACGAGAGGCCGAATCCTGTATGAGAGTCTCGGTGCTTTCAACTGCGTCCCTTGCTGTTCGATCTTGCAAAGACGATCCGGTTGTGGCTGTGCCTTGAGATAAAGGATCCTCGGCGGTATTGCTAAGAGTGGAATACTTGGAGAAGCCAAATGCTGGCGGTTTGGCTTGCTCGCGTGCCATCTAGACCAAGTCAGTCGACCGACTGCGGCTGAGCTCGAGCGATCTGAACACATACCTCTATTGCCCAGGGATCTCTATCGAGAGAGGGGGACTCAAAGCCAGACATCTGCAGCTGATTCTTGCGCGACATGTTGGCACGAGGATGGAGAATTAATTAAGGCCAGTGGGGAAGCGCTTACGCTAAATACTCTCTGAAACAGAGGATTGGGGCTGTACACGCTGATCAAGGCTCAGTGACTGTGGTTGGTTGATGGTCGTGCAAGGGTGGTGACCGGGATGAGAAGATGAAACATGGAGAGAATTGTACGATATGAGAGATGAAAAGCTCTGCATGGGCGCGAGTAGAGGGAATAGAATGGAGCAGATACCCTCCAACTTCTCCCGAGTTCTTAGCTCGTTGTCGTCTTTCTGCATGTTCATTGACTCGATTATTTATAGATTCTCACGCCTCAGCCCCTGTCAGCCTTGCCTCCATGCAAGTCCGTCCTTGGAGGCGAAATGGCACCCAGAAACGTCAGTCATTCTTTGTGCAGAAAACCGCTGCTGAGAGTCGAGAGGCAGGGTTACGAGGGAGTCCTACGAGGCGCACGAAGTGCGTGGTGCATCTTGAGTGACTATATTCCATGACTCTGTCAACCACCCGCTGTAAGCATATTGGCGGGGATCTATCTCGAGGTGCGAGCCAAGAAAATCAGTTTTAAGCTTAAAACTAAGCTTTCTGTCCCTCCTCAGTGTCCGTTGAGCCCTCACTTACTATAAAGAGGGTGCACCACTGAGATGCCGACATTCAAAAGCTGCTCATCGATTTCACCGCCAGCTGAGACGAACTCAACTGGGTCGCCAAGACAAGTCGGGTTTGGAAGAGCACCTACACGGTTGATTGGCTGTCCCCGGCGCTTATCAGGCACTCCAAGTTAGACACAGCCACTGAGGCAGGCCGACTCCTTCATCATCATCTCATCAAAATGGCCGAACCAAAGCCTCATCCCTGGTTTGATCAGGTTCTCATGCTCAATAAGGATCCTTGCGAGACTTGCGGCGCCTTATGCGACCTCTTCGAGAAGCCTAGTTCAACTGGAGAGTACGTCCCGGGCCGAGATTTTGAAATAAAATCGCGCGGCAAGAATGTCAACCTCAGGCATCAAGATATCTGCGAGACTTGCCTGGCACTAGCCAAGGCAGCCATCATACTTAGAATGTCTCTCTATAGGGAGGGAATTTCTGACCCCAAACCCCTGCTTGCGAGATTTTGGGATGTGAGGGTCTCAGAGAGAGTGATCAACGCAACCGTGTCTTGGCTTCTGGGGGGTACATTGCTCACCCAAAAAGCCATTACCATCAGTCAACCAAAAGACGTGAGTTGCATATCTCCCCGAGTATCCAAGAACACTTACTCAGGCCAATATCAGGCTTCAGCCTCCATCTCAATCGCAGCAGCGAAAGAAGACAGGTCCACTGCCAGATCAGAGCAGAACATTGGTTTCATAAAGAAGATGCTCAGTCTCTGTGAGACAGGGCATGATTGTCACCGCAACTGCAGACCTGGAGGTGATAGAATATTGCCCACCAGGCTTGTTCTTATAGAAGATGGGGACAGTTCGATCCGACTGTATGAGACATGCAAAGACCAGCAAGGCTCTTACGCAGCCTTGAGCCATTGCTGGGGGCCACCTGAGAAACTCCCTCCTCGGACCTTGCAAGGGAACGTTGAGTCCATGAGATCAGAGATCCCATGGAATAGCCTTTCCTCTGTCTTTAAAGAATCCATCTGGCTCTGCAGACAGCTTGACATCAAGTATATCTGGATCGATTCGCTCTGCATTGTCCAGGATGATGACACCGAATGGAAGACTGAAGCTGCCAAGATGGCGCAGTATTACTCTGAAGCAAGGGTCACCATTGCCGTCGACTCTTCCCCTGACGGGACGACTTCATTCCTCTCTCAAAGGGTTGAGAGATGGCACCCTCAAGCGTCTCCATCTGCCCCATACTTGATCGTACGAGAACACTATGACAGATTGCTGGAAGAAGACCTAGAGGATTCCGTCATTGAGGCACACAAATTCCTCCCCGAGACACACCACCTCCTCCCAAGCCGGGCTTGGGCAATGCAGGAATCCATCTTGTCGACTCGAATTGTTCGTTTCACCCTCTCCGACATCACGTGGGAATGCGACGGAGAGACTGTCTCCGAGGATGGATACAAGGCTTTGGGTCGAGCCAGAAGCTTTCATCCATCAAGGCCATTCTTTGATGCTTTGGAGAATCCAACAAATGAAGATGAGGGGATAGTGGAGTTTTGGATGGGCATCGTTGCAGAATTCACAAGTCGTTCCATCACCTTTCCAACTGATCGACTGCTAGCGCTGAGCGGCATGGCATCTCGTTTTCAGAGTATTATAGGTGGCCGATACCTGGCTGGGATATGGGAGACATATCTCATGGAAGGTCTTTCCTGGTCAAGACGGCTGCACGGCTCGAGCAACATTCGAGCGCCTGATGACAAGCTCGCTCCAACATGGTCCTGGTTATCGATATGTGAGAGAGGTCATGTACGGTTTCATCGCAGCCTTGGCATATCTAAACTGCCTTCTAGCTTACGCCCAGAGGTTCTCGAGGCCCACTGCGAGACTTCAAAGGACTCACCATTCGGCCGAGTCGAGAGTGGGCACCTGTTGATCAAGGCGCCGTTGTTCAAGGCCACCCTGGCCTGTAACTGGGAATCAATCCCCGAGATTATAATTTACGAGGTTGTGGTTGCGGGAGATGATGAGAACGAAGAACCGTGGATCTCTGACAATTTTGTTGTGGACTGCTTGCTATCCGTTAAAAAAGGCAATGCTCTCAGAGCGTATGATGGGGACGACCTTGAGTACATGACAGATCCGGCATCGTTCACGGCAACCGCTTGGGTCATGTGGTTGGGAGCTGGAGCTCTGGTCCTAGGGCAAGATCCTGATTCCAAGGCATTTCAGAGGCTTGGATATCTGGATACCTCAGAGGTCAATTGGGAGAAAGTGAGCTCACCTGTTGATGACCCTCAGCGCTGGACAAATTCGCTCAAGGGGACAGCGATGCAATTTCAGGTCGTGTAATCTTACAGACTCGGAATAAGCTGTTGATAGCAAAGAGACCAGAATGACTACCACTTTGAGCGCGAATTTTGCGTTACAAGGCAACCTACGGTGACATCTAGTCGAGAGGGATACTATCAGTGAACAGTCAAAGATACAAAAGAAGTCTACAAAGACAAGGATTTTCGCACCAAACAAATGCCTAAACTCCAATTCAAAAACACTACTCAGTACATGCAGGGTTCTAGACCCAGTACATTCTCAACCCAAAGGCCCTTTACACAGTCCTACCACCACAACCACCATGGTCTTGGCTGAACCTTCTCATCCCCTCTAGAAGATAGAGACTCAATGCCATCCATGATCTACGTTCAAAAGTTAGCCTCATTTACAACAAGTATGTTCAAGTGCATTCACTCACCTTGTCCAGTTTCTCGTCATGCCCCTCACCACCAATGAGCGTCACCAAGAACCGAGTAATCCTGTTCAAGGAGAAAAGGACGGTATCGTTCTCGTCCTTGATGAACTGCTCTTCTGAACGCATAAACTTGATTTCAGTAACAGGGGGCTCTCCCCCGGATGTTTTGGAAGCCTCAAAGGTGACGTGCGTATCGTCTGGCTCGGTCCAGGTGCCGTGAATATGGCTGCCGTCAGCGGTTCTGTCAAACTTGAATTCGCCCTTGTCCGTCTTGGTACTGCCCCTATGTGTTTTGGAATTGTCCTTGGTGG
>JAANQP010000188.1:88871-129218 GCA_011320165.1 Fusarium protoensiforme
TTGGTTTTGGAATTGTCCTTGGCGGTTTTGGCATGGTCCTTTTTAGCCTTGGAATTATTCTTATCGGCTTTGACATGGTCCTTTTTAGCCTTGGAATTGGGCTTATCGGCTTTGGCTTGTTCCTTGTTGGTGTTAGCATAGTCCTTGCTGTTGCCGAAATGGTTCCTGCCAGTGTTGAAAAAGTCCTTATCAGCGTTGAAATGGTCGGTGTGGCTACCTTGTTGGTTGGCCAGCGCAAGCTTGGATCTGATGATATCTTGCAGCTGCGGAGCACGAGAAACAACCTGAAAGGCGAAGACAATCATCATGAGGATGACAACAGCTTTCAGCAACAGATTGATCTTTTCGTGCCACCACCGGCCCGGAGGAATCTCGAAAGCGGGACGGCGGATGCCACCAAACATTCGGCGAACCCTGTTAGCGGATGCTCGAAAACGCGATGGGTGACCAGCATCTGCGTGCTGGTTGTTTTCCTGGCGGTCCTCGTTTTCCTGTCGGGGCTGTTCCGGTTCAGGTCTTTGCCGCCTGGGACAGTGAAATCTCATGCCACCCTGATAATGAAATTGCGTGTTCGGTGTACCCTCGGGAGGATGAGGAAGAATTAGAACCAAGGGCTTGCGGTCCTTCTCCACGAACAGGATGTTCATTGGGGCATCAAAAGCAGACCACGTCTCATGAAACCACAGATTATGACGAAACCATTCTCCGCCACGGTACGTCTCGGCATCGAAACTGACGACGGTGCATTCCTTGGCGTCAAAGGTCTTTTTGGTTGGGCCGAGGCTGAAGGGGTTGCTGCTTGGAGTGGGGGTGGGAATTTCGGCCATGATGAGAAGCAATGTGTAGTTGACAGCGGCTGTAGTCTCTGAATCGTGTAAAGCAAGATACAATGTAGGTCGAGGGATCAAGAATAGTTGTGGACTGGAGACTTGAAACCCATTCAACCAAGAGTGATAAATATGTTCAAATACAACGACAGAATAAGAATAGCACAGAGGTGCATAAAGCACTTTCAAGCAAGAAAGAAGGGCTAAAAGATGGATATTCCATCTTGAAAGGCCCTTGTTCACCAACCTTTGTGAGAAGTCATTATGCGTCAAGCCTACCAAGGCCAGAACAAGGGCGTTGAAACAGGCACGATGTTTCGAGGGCAGCACTAACAGTTGGAAAATAAATTCAGAATGGCTGTCCCCATCTTAACGTGGCTCCTCCTTTGTTGGATAGGTACCCTACAAGAAGGGTTCTTTCTCAGAAGAGACCATATAATGAACCCGTAGCATGGACCATTGAGATGGAGTGTCCTGAGCTCAATAAACAAAGTGCCCGACCCGAGTTATTTCTGCCATGTAAGCAGGCAGCAAGATACCACTCGCGGAAGCAGGCGTCTTGTCTTTGTCTACTGGGTGGGCTATTAAGGTCAGTACTGAGTTACCAGATGACAAAGGCCAGATTATCAAAGTCTTCAGACAAAGAGATAATTCAGAAATAGATTCGAGCTTCAACAGCAACCAAAAAGACTTGAGTACAGCGTGATTAGTAACCGCAACAGGTCGATCATGTCAACACGGAGTCTCAACCAGAGAAATCACAAAAAAGGAAAGGGTCTGGCCGGGGATTGAACCCGGGACCTCTCGCAAGCTTGCTTTCGGGTTTGCCCTAAGCGAGAATCATACCACTAGACCACCAGGCCTATCACGTGATTTCTTAACAATCATTGTCATAAAACAGCATAAGTGGACGGTAGGTAGTAACTGAGCAGTGGACGCATAGATAATTGCCAGCTTCCATGCCTCGGCCGAAAAGTAGCCAAAGCCATGAGAATATTTAGGAATCACACATTCTGATTCTCCACTGACTGACGAATGGATTACAAAATGATCAGCTCTGTTTAATCATTTGTCATCCGGGCTGATAATCTCGGCGCCTGGAAGATGGCGTGGCGTCCTGCACGACCAGGGTCACCTGTTTCCATTTCGGGTATAGCGTCCACTGACGCGATGGCTTACCCTGGGTTCGATACATGGGAGATCTGGGCCTTGATGAGGCTGAAAGAAGATATCATCATAATGCAATCGTCAAGAAACACCTGTTTCCTAAAGTAGTAATAGGTAGTATAAGTATGGAGATGAATTACCACATCACACATTCTCGGAACTGATAAAAGGGCTTGATCAACTCGGTGTAAAAATGAAAGTCACCAACACGAGCAATCACCATCAACATTTATCTATTCTCACTCCATCACAATTCCAAACACCCCATTCACAATGACTGTCGATACTCTCTCCCTCGCCGGCAAGGTCGCCATCGTCACTGGCTCCGGCCGCGAAAACGGAATCGGTGCTGGAATCGCCATCGCTCTAGGCCGAAACGGAGCGGCCGTCACCATCAACTACATCTCCGACTCGGTCACTGAGCGAGCCAACGCTCTGGCTGACAAGATCAGGAGTATTGGAGGTCGAGCTGCTGTTGTGCAGACCACTGTTGATACCCCCGAGGGTGCCAAGTTTCTCGTTCAAGAGACACTCAAGGCTTTTGGAACTGACCACATTGACATTCTGGGTATGCTTCTTTGGTGGAATTGTACGAAAATGAATGTGGCTGACGTCTCTTAGTCAACAATGCCGGCTGGGGAACTGCTAGTGCAAGTCTCGACATGAAGCCCGGGGACATTGCCAGGACCTTTGACGTCAATGTTAAGGGTCCCATCTTTGTTTCTCAGGCTGTAGTCCCTCACATGCCCCCGGGTGGTCGAGTCATCAACATTACGTCTACTGCTTCCAAGCTTGGGCAAGCCGATATTCCCATATATGGTGCTTCCAAGGCCGCATTGGACAGCCTCACATGGTCGTGGGCCAAGGAGGTAAGAAACACCATGAATAGTAAGAATGGAGCTAACAAGGCGCAGTGGGGACGCAGCCACGGCATCACTGTCAACTCTGTCGCCCCAGGCCCGGTTGTCACGGATATTGTCCCTCCGGAGCTTCAGGAAGAGCTGCACCGGGACCACGTCAACAACACTAGGGCTGCCCACAGAGTCGGTACCATTGAGGACATTGGCGATGCTGTTCTACTTCTTGTGTCTGAGAAGTCTCGATGGATTACTGGACAGTACATTTCCGTCAGCGGTGGAGTGAGCAACTAAGGTCTGCAATACGACTTTGGTTTTTGGCATGAGCATCTGGTTGGACCTTTATTTAGATAGACAACAATTTAGCTGCCAATTGCACCTCACCTTCTTTGAACCAATGCTACAGTTCATACTTTCACGATCTTACCTCTGGCCCCTGACGAGTGGGCCCACAAGATGATGCTTACAAATGGGCATTCCTGACCCCCGTCAGCACCATCTTCCTATAAGAGACACTACTTGGAAATTCACAGTCAGTTAAATCAATCTTTTCAAACTCATTCTTTGGTTCAATTGAAAACATGGTATCGTCACGATCAATTCATGGGCGTCAAGTCTCGAAAGCCCCCAAAGCCGACCTGATGTTTGTCAGCATCACACGTCCAGAACAGATCAAAGACCGAAGCACCCAGAGGAAGATCAACCGTCATGTTATGAAACCAATAGGCCGAGCGAGAAGAAGAAAACCAAAGGATGGAAGGATAGAGCTCACCCTCAGATCAGAAGAAACGCCATCGTCTACTGCTGTTGTGCACTGGCAAACAGACGACAACGTCGAGTACGCTTCCAAGCTATACATGCGAAGCATTCCTTCACCAATGAGCGCAGACCAAGGACTCAACTATCGACATTTTTCAAGCCGCGCCCACAAAATCATCGCCTTTCGTAAGCCCAACACCCTTCCTCACGCTCCGTGTGCGTACTGACTACACATAGTACGCGAATGGGACTCGCCTGTCTGCTCGATGATGCGAGAGCTGTCCTTTACTCTGGCCATGATGGAAGACAGTGCCATGCATGTTGCTCTTGCATTGACACTGGTCTTTGCCCAGGAGCGCAGAAAGGATCTGCTAGAGGAAAGCAATAGATCCCTCGACCACTACAACAAGTCCGTCAGTCTCGTCAACCAGCAGTTAACCAACATTGGCAACACTGTCTGCGATGCCCTCATCGGCGTCATCGTCACCTTGGCATGCTATGACGTGAGATTCCATATCGTTTGATCATTTCAACTTGACTAAGCCTATTCGCAGCTATGTATCTCCAACTTGGATCGATGGATAATCCACATGACGGGATTGAGGAGAGTAGTGGAGCTTCGTGGCGGATTCCACAAGATCAGTTCTCGTTATCTACAAACGTCACTTATTTGGTAAGATATGCCTTGTTGATTCTCGTCATTGAGACTGAACTCTTGCAGGACAAGCTTGACTGGGTCAATGATGCTCGATTCACCTTCATTTTTTGAACCCCTTGAACAGCCGTTACCGCAGCAAGGGGTATCATGTGCTTTGGACGCGGTTACCAGCACACTGCAGAAACGACTACCAGCTGACTCGAATATGTATACCCTACTCGAGTCCATGTCTGAGTTTGCAACAGCCGCGCGCGGGAAGTCGCAGTGGACCAATGACTCGATCCTGAAGCAGGAGCTGCAGTTTATGGTGTCAATGATGCTAAAATTGCCTCGAAATGATGTTGTGGAAATCCGCGACGATGGTGTTGCCCTCTGTGAGGTGCTACGCCTGGCTTCACTGTTGTTTCTCTCGGGCCCCTCGATAAAGCTTGCTGGGAACAAGGATGGCAACGTGATCGTCTCCTATCATCGGGGACGACTCCCAATGTTGCTTCGATCACAAAACATTGACTGGACGGGCTTGGAGGACCTAGAGCTCTGGGTGTTGGTTACAGATGCGTTGGTCGAAGTAGGAGAATCTCAGGAGTGGGTTCTGGGTCAGGTCAACCATGTGATGCTTGCGAGAAAGCTCACTTGGGATGAGGTCCTTGGGGCCGTGGCTCGGGTTGCCTGGATCGATGGCCTGTGGACTCGCACAGTAGACCAGCTGCGTGTTGAGCTCGAACAGAGATTTGGCTCTTTGGGGTAAGCATTCTGATGGAAGGCCCAGTGGGACTTAGTCTCACTAGGAGCCAAGCTACGCGCAGGAGCAAAAAGGATGATTATTTTGTAAGCCCGGCAGCTTGCTCTATAATTTATACAACTGCCTATCGATAGTGTCTGTTGAAAGCTTGGTCTGCCCCCCCATGACAGATGACTCATGAGCCGCCCCATTTCTGGTCATCTTACGGTTCTTGGCTGTCAGGCAGCAGAGTAGCTCACCGTCACGTGAAATAAGCAGGCTCTCCCAGACCGACGTATTCTAGCCAATTCCTAATTATGTCACTGTCATTGTTGGTGACTTCAGTCAACGGTCTACCGACGACATGCCCCGGAAAAGAAGCTCAAGATGTCGAAAATCGGCGATAAAGAGAACAAAGAAAACGACAGAGGCACAGGAACATGAAGCAGCTAATCGTGTTGGCGGCCAAAGGCAGAAAACCTCATGTCCAAACCCGCGATCGAGCAACATGGTTGAAGAGGGGGCATCAGACTGTTCTCGTACCAGTCTGTCGTCCTTACCATCAGAAATACTCGAATTGATCTTGGACAACGTGAGTAATCACAAAACCGTGTGTTAGAATCAGCCTGATGCATTCACAGATACAGGAGCCATCAACCCTGCAAAAGCTTGGCCAGACCTGCAAACGATATCATCAAGTCACGAGACCACACATTCAACAATACCTGCACCTCTCTGTTGACTCTCATGGCCATGTAGACAAGCTGATACATGCAATTGAGCCACATCTCAGCATTTCTCAGAAGAAACAACTCAGGAGAGAAGGCCAACACAAGGGCCAACAAAGCCAGTTCCCGAGTGACGTCGACGTGAACGAAATACCAGCTTGTGCATCTCGCGTTCGCCAGTTGACGGTTGGCGTCTTTCCCGCGAAAAGGTCACATCTTTACCTTGCCCATAGATACATTGAAGAAGCCTTCAAGAACATGAGGAATGCCCAAATCGTCAATATAGGCTCTCTCACACCGTCAGTGCCACCCCTCTCTTGCGTCTGTAACAGTAACTGACAACATTGATAGATCAATGGGTGATCATATTGCGTCAATGAAAAACCTCAAAGCCTTGAACATTTCCCTAGACCACAGATCGCTCGGAAGTATGTACCCTCTGAGAGACATCACAAATCTGCAGCACCTAAAGGTTATCGACCATGCTTTTGGCGCTGGCCTTGCCCAGGACTACGTGGTTCTGTCCATTCTCTTTAATTCGGCGTCGACAATTCGAAGCCTCTCTTTGGATACCCATTCATGGCAGCTAGGCAATTTCCTGCTTGGATGGAAAGAGATGGCTTCTGAAGCTGGCCGGAGCGACCAGGATCGTGTCTATCTCAGCGCCTTGAAGTCACTCTCTCTCGTTGGTCTCCGTTTTAACCAGAGTATGATTGATTCACTAGAAAGTATCATCGACTTTGTGAACTTGGACGACCTGGCGATTGGACATGTACCAACAGGCGCCCTTCGCCTCTTTCCATTCCTCAAAGGTACAGCAAAAAGGCTGCGCAAACTGTCCTTGGTCATGTCCTCCGGAGGTGGGTTACAGCACCTCGGAGACCTAGGGGCTGATATGGAATTTAAAGCAAAGATCCGGTTGATTGCGTCATTTGACTCTTTGATCTGTCTGGAGATCAAGGAACAAAACCCGCACCCGGTGACTATTGATGATGGTACTCTTCTATTAGATGCTTTGTGGCAAGCCATCATCACCCATGGGAATATGGAAACCTTGAGCATAAACTGCACCGAAGACGTTGGTACAAATGCCATCCCACGGTTATCAGCAGCGACGGTGACAACCCTTATCAGCAACTTGCCCAAGCTGAGGCATTTCAAGTTTGCACCGGCTGAAGGAGAAATGGTAGGAGCCTTCTATCAAACCACGATGCATATCCAACAAGCGTGCTAACACTCATTAATAGGAAGAAATCGGACAGGCACTCTCCTGCGGCAAAGCATTGGTGTCCATCCTCTGCTGCCCCCAGCCAGACCAGTCACCCATGTTTGCACGGGGTCCCGATTCTGGGCTCATCACTGTTACCGAAATACTCCAAGGCTTTGTATCTCGCCATGTTGGAAATGCTGAGGGAAAGTTTGTTTGGGAAGACCATTACAAGCTAAGGCGCATATCTCTTAAGCACCGATTATGGGATGTAGCCTCACAGTTTGACGAGCCCAGAAAAGGTAAGAAGAAAGCAAAGGTACTGAAGTACGAGGGAGATGAGGAGCGCAAAATCATGTATCGGGAGGTTCCGAGTTTCTTGGAAGAGGCGGATGGTCCAGGGAGTGAATGGCTTCAAATGGTGACCAAGGATATTGCTTAGTTCCTGTGGTGATGTGATGCTAGACTGGAATTACTTGGATCACGGTGCTTGTGTTAGCGTATGCTATTAATAGGGCATAATCACCTAAGATTGGAGTGTTCGTATCAGTGTTTGTGTTGTTCGTTGATCAGGGCCAAGTGTCATACCTGGTCTGTTCGGCGCTGACACATTGACTAGCAGAACACCTCAGAAATTATACAATGCGAATAAAAAGACACGGATCCTGAAAGAGAAATACATTGATCTATTCCTGGTATACGCCTCATGATGACAAGAGGTCTATAAATCAGCTCTTCTCCTCGCATCAAACTTAATCACCAAGCATCCTGCGACTTAAAACAACCAACCATTTACCCAATCAGATCATTTCTAGGAAAAAACAAAATGGTAAAGCAGACGGACACTCAGACGGACGAGCGCGCGCTGGCCTGGGCTCCTTGGCTTGGTTGGCTATCGGAGCACCCGGAGAGCGTCGCGCCGGAGGCCAATGACTCTAAGAGTTCACCACCTTCTAAGAAGGGTGATGAGTGTGAGTGTTCTGATGATGACACCACGGAATGGGTTCATGTTGACCCCTATGACGCCGAAACCGGCACACTGCCCCATGAGTACATGAACCCGGCTTTTCTGGCCTGGGTCAACTCTGAAGGGCGCTATCTCATGGAGGATAACCCTCAGACAATTAAGGGTATCACTGCGGCTCTTCGTGGTAAAGATAAAGATGGGGCTGCTGCTGTTCGCGAGCTGATAAACGAGAGTTGGAAGAAGGCTGCGGCTGTTTACAAGGAACAGACCAAGAACAAGACAAAGAAGGCCCAGGAAAAGCCTCTCAAGGATGTCACCCAGGATAGGTGGACTTCCAAGAACCTCGCCTTCCCAAAGCTTGGCTTCTGAGGGCGCTGTACCTCTTTAGTTCAGTTGAAGATGCAATTGTGAGGGCGAAAGGGGGGCCTTGGATAAAAGGACTGGAACACAAGAATAAATACTAGGGACGTACGCGGTCTTAGATAGACAAATAATGCATTAGAGGTATTCTTGCTGAATTCAGAACACGGATACACAAGTCTTCTTCGTGATATGTGCAATAAACTATTGTTGATTTTGATCACGCCTCCAAGAGGATTTGTCGGGCACAATATAAAAAAACAGAGTTTCAATCAACTATTGCTAGAGAGAATTTGGGCAGATAACAACACCCATACTATGAGAAAGAGCAAGATGTGGACGTTAGGACTTGATGTAAAATAGTAAAGTTATTTGTTGCCTCGTTGCTCGACAACCTCAAACTCTGAAATCGTGTGCCACCGAAAGTTTATGTGGATTGACGGTGAATCACTGTCGCAACATGCCCATCCAATACAAGCCTTTTTTTCTGCCTGACACTGCCTTTGTACTGCTCTGAATTTCGCTTTCTTCATCAATAGCCCACTCACAGCATTCGATCATCACTCATACACATCACAACCCTTGACATTTTTTGAGCCTCTCCCAAAATCACCATGACTAGCAAGGGTAGAAGCAGCAAGTCGTCTACTCCATCATCTTACAAGCCTTCTCGCTCCGACATGATCCTCGCCATGAACGATCCCTACATGCAGCAGATCCTCGACGGCACCAAGACGTACGAGTTCCGAAAGTACAACATGGCCGGCATCAAGAGAATCTGGTTCTACCGCACTGCTCCACACTCCGCCATCACCCACATCTGCCCTGTCGATGAGGCCGTGACCAGAAACCCAGGAGATGAGCCGCTTCCCGAAGACGGCTTGGGGAATAGAGAGTACAATGAGAAGCATGCGGACTACGAGGGCTATGACTACGCATACCGCATCAAGGAAGTGTATGAGATCGACGCTGAGGGAGGAAGGGGAATGACATGGGCCATGATGAAGGATGAGTATGGCATGAAGATTGCACCTCGTGGGAGAGTTACTGTTCCTGTTTCCATGGTGGCGCAATACCCGCTGGAGAGGCAACGCAAGATTCGTTAGGTGGATAGGTTTGGGAAGGATTGTTGGTAGGAATTATTTCGATTTTCAGCGTGCTTAACTCAAAGTGAAATCTTATGGTACTAGCTCCAGGGCACTGTTGTAGTCGATATCGAGTTGTTCCATTCCCTTGTTCTTTTTGCGCAGCGCCATCTCTTTTCGAACAGCCCCCACGACGTATAACGAGAAGACGATAACGCCAACCCCAGAATATGCCGCTATCAAACCTATAGAGGCTGAAGCTAGTTGCATTCCAATCCCGCCGTTGATGATACCAATAATCATCAACGCCCGCCCGTACCAGAGATGCCCATGGCTAATGGGTGTTCTCTTCTGATACTTGGCGTAGTTGCGGTGGTGCAACCATCCCAGAATAGGCTGTAGGATCATCAAGATACAGACGGCCAGGCCAAGCTGGACATGAGGTTCATTGAGCCACTACTAGGGGTTAGCTCTTGACAAATGAGACTGAAGCTTGAAATGTTCTTACCTGGCCGTTCTTGTCGGCAGCAATCTTGCCAATCCCAAATCCAACCCACATGCCTACAAAGACCATGATCTGCCAGCCAGCGTGGACAAGCCATTTCCCAATCAAAGGCATCAGCAGAGATCCGATAGGGAACCCAATGAGAAAGACTATCGACATGATGATGCCATGAATTGCCGCGCTGTGGTCTTCACCTCCGTCGGCGCCAGACACAGCATCGCTGCCAGAGGTAGAACTGGGCGCCTTGCTCGATGTCTTTGTGAAGGGATTCTCATCGGAGCTGATACTAGCTTTGGCGAAATCCACTGAAAATCTATCCGTACCGTCGTGCTCGTCGATAGTGGCGCGAACACTAGCAGAGTCCAAAGCTTGGCCCTTCTTCCAAGCACCGATCCAGCTGTTGGAACCGGAGAAATCCATGTGGGTGAAGCCATTGCATTGGATATTAGCAATCATTGTCTTGTTGGACACTCCAGTTCCTTCTAGCAACTTGACATCTTGGAACGTATTGTACTCGGGCATGTCGTGGCCGTGTCCCTTTCTTGTGCTGAGGGTGACGCTCCCAGAGCCATCCTGGTACATGACAAACATGTTGGAGCCACTCATGCCGGACCCAGTCCCGAGGGCGACCCATTGGTAGGCGGTGGGAGCTTCGATTCGGAAGAAGATGTTGCCAGAGCCTGAAGAGGCTGTCGACCGTGGGACGCCCCAGCTGTAGCACAAGTCGTTGGAGTCACCAGTGCAGTAGGTGGCAGGCGTTGCTGATGCCATTTGGCTAACTACAAAAGAACAAAGATGATATGTGAGTGAAGGTTCACGGTGCAAAATAAGGATGGTCTCTACTTACTGACTGCCATTATCGCAACAAGAGCTGTACTGGTTGGAGACTTCATAAGGGTTCGGTGACGAGATGAAGGAAATTGGATGGTAATTCAAGTAATTTATTGCATGTCAGAACGTCATCTCCAACTTGAGCAGACTTGCCTCAGGGACACTTTAATTATCCCATCTCTCCCAACAGCACCCAAAGCGCCGACCAACCACAGTCCGGGTCTCTGAGGACAAGCCTACGTAACCCAGACAAAGCGGTAGGCTATAAAAAAGGACAAGGCAGGGCAAGTCTCAGCCTCAAAGCCACATTCGTCCAATAACGGGCATGGCAATTTTGATGACGAAGTCTAGAACGTTGGTGGGCTGCCACGGTGAGGGAACACGGGGGCTAGGCTGCGCTACCACCAGCTTGGTCTCGAACTCGAGTCGTTTCGTGTGGAGGATCTTACTCAGGTCCCGTCTTGGCATTTTTGGCAGCATCCATATCGCGATATCCGAATATCGCCAAGAATATTGCCTTGATCAATACCCAAGTCCCTCTACCCTACGGGCTACCCACGTATGACTTCTACAATACTAAGCTTATCATCGTGTCTTCGGGAATTACCGTAGCGCTTTATGCTGCACCTTGAGGCACTCTCAGCTGATACGAAGCCACCAAGAAGGGTTTCTTTGTGGCGCCCGACTGACCATGCGACTTCCCCTGCCGAGTGCCGAGTCCTCAAAGCCAGTAGCCACTAGCATGCTTCGGATCTCATTCTACCCGTGGTCGAGCCCACCATCATATCATGTCTACAGTCAAAGGATTACGTGGTCCTGGGGTTATTATAGAACTGACGTGAGCACCCTAGCCAACATCTGAGGCTAGGCCTTTGTAACATGGCCTTTACCGGAACAAACATGTCTCCCCGAATGAGAAAATCGATATTTTATGCATTGCTTCCCATATGGTAGGCGCTTACTCGACATTTAACGGATAAGGTTGTTCTCCCTCAGTCTCTAGGGTCAGTTCCCCATCACCATGGCTTACTACTTCATGCCATAGACCACAAGCTGGGCCGTCATACACCGGGTCAAACCACAAGTGCTGTTCTAAGCAAGATTTGACAATATCCCAGGCCGTTTCCTGCGCAAGCCTCTCAATGCGGGCGCGATAGCGGCCCTCAAGCTCTGTGAATCTGGTAGCAATTGCACCCAGGACTGTCGCCCAGGTCAAGAGGTCTGAGACCTGATCACTTTGGATGGGCCCTTGTTTATCCAGCACCTCCAACAAGCGCAAAATACTCTTTGCGTGGCGTAGCTTGATTCCCGTATGGGGTGGTGTCGGAAGAAGCACCATGTCGACATGGAGGAGTGCACAGAGCCGGCAGATCTCGCGAAGAGTACATGAGTCGTCGTTGCTTGACTCCTCATCTTCTCCTTCCGTAGACATGCGTGTGTACGGAGACAGCGATAGGGCCGTGTGAGCTGCCCAGTCGCAGTTATTGAGCAGCACATCCAGCGAATCTGGCGCCCCTTCTCCTCCACGGCAATAATGGTCAAGGGCAACAGTGACGTCTGACATGACCTGAAAAATCTTGACTAGGCTTTGGTCTAGATAGGTGGGTATCGTGCTATCGGGACTCGGTCGTAGACGCGAACCATATGTTGTGAGCATTTTACTGGCTTGTGCATCAGGCTTCCATAAACCGTCACCGAGCAGCGGTTCTAGCTGGCGTGGACAAGAGAACCTGGGCACACACCCTGCCCGGGCACTGTAAACAATATCAAACCTGCGACGGGATGTTAGTGAAATGACCCGATGGGCAGACTAGCAGACATGTTCAAGGCCTTACAGAGGCAGCACGTATCCAAAAGCATGCTGATCGACACATGAGATTCCCCCATTTTGCTCCACAAGATAATAGAGGGCATTGATGTGCTCCTCACCAAATGTCATTCTGCCGTAGATGTTCATATCGCGGTAAGTAGCCATCGGCGACAACGGGTGCGGCTCAGGTCTATCCGTCAGATCAAAGTTTCCATGAATCGCGAGAATGAAGATGGCCAGAAGAAGACCCTGATCGACCTCGGCAGAACTGGGTCGGTACTGCTCTATCTTGGTTCTCAGAGCTCTGATGGCTTGAATCTTTCGTTGCAGCCCTCTTGTGATGATGCGATTCTGCCCATCAGCGCCAGGCGACGAAATGGAGTAATGAGTAGAAGACCCGAGTATTTGAGCGTAGAAAACCAATGGAGATTCCATGGTTCTTGTTATCCACGAGTGGGCAAATTCACGTTTGTAACTTTCCGACTCCCCAAACGCCGGCAGCGTCCTGTTGAAGGCTGCGCGATTCGTCAGAGATATTGAAGGTACTGATGATGCAGGGAACAGCTCACCATAGTGAAGCAGAAACTGCTCTTCCCTAGCCGGTTCTGGAACAGCAAGAGAGTCGAACGGATCGAAGCTCGCGGCCTTTTTTGGGCTGAGTGGGATTTTGCAGCTGTGGTTGGCTCTCGGGCGCCGAACATGCCTGTCCTCTTCAGAATCGTCGGCTTCGGCAGTGAGGCGGCGATAGTTTCGATGAGGCTTTCCTCCAGGAGCACAAGTTATGAACTGAAGGGTTTTCGGCCGCTTTGCTGCCTTGAGATGAGCTTGGCGCGAGACGTGAGCACGTGCCTCTGCATTGAGCTGGCCATTGTCCTTATCGGAAGAGCCGGCGGCAGATTGATGATGGAGGAAGAACAGTGGACGAGCATGCATCGAAGGCATCGCCGTTGGTTAACAGAAGCATGGAAGTGATGAAGGTGGGAAAGATGGACCAGGCTGGAGGAAGTGGACGTGTTCTTTTTAGCTTCATTAGCACGGCTGAAGTGCAGAGGGTTGATCTCCATGTGAATGTCATCCCATCCCTGTCACAGCCTGGTTTTTTTAGTGAGCCATCGAAAATGTGGCTGCTACAGAAGTTCAAGGGGAGCCAAGATTATCTCACGTGAGAGTTTTCCATAATCAAATCAGTTTGCTCCCAGTTGACGCCTCTGTTCCGAACTGCCAAATGAAGCCAAAAAGAGTGGTCGCGATGCTCAGTGAAGATCATTACTGTAGATAGAAGGTGGAGTATTTCTACTCTAGGTTAGTGTCAGACCTCCTCCACAAACCCTTTTCTTCCTATTGGCTCATTCCCAAGAGCTGAAGGGAGTCTGACATGGGTGCTTGTCTCCTTGGGAAGGTGGTTGAAACGCAACCCACATCTTCCATCCCTTCCATCTTAATGCTGAAGAAAAAAATGGCAGCAGGGGGCTTCGGAACTAATCAGCTAGCTCGTAGCACTGAAACTCGAGATAGATCCAATTGGAGTGTACAGATGGCCCAATGTTCTCTGTGCCGGGTGTAGGGTAGCTCACACTCGCCGTTAACAGGATGGCAAGGTGGTCAACTTCGGACAGGAAGCTTGAGACCTAGTTTTGACTAAAGTTGCGATGCGCAAGGGTTTCAACGTCAATTTTTTTTATTGAACTATATTTTTATTGTTGTCGAAGTGATGTGCCAGGAGGGCACCAACAGTGGAGGATGCTTGACAGTCAACAACTCTCCCTCGCAAGGATAATGTTGAATGTTGAAGATTGGGCCTGGCTTCGCGAAGGCGACTAATTGAATGTGCAGACATGTGAGAGCAAGACTGGAAACCGACAATTGCTCGGAATATTTAGTCACTACTCTCTTGAAACCTCAAAATGCATCAATTAGCTTTTGTGATTTAGTGACAGGGCTTATTGGTGGATGCAGACTCTACGTGGCTGCAGAAGTCAGGGGTAATTCAGGAAGAGGGCGCTCAGGAACAAGCCTCTCCGTTTTGCCCATTGCCGACACCCGACACACTGCCCACAGTACTTATCAGATCTTATGTAAGAGCTCTCGCAGTTAGAAACAATGCATAGTGCCGCGATCGGCCGATCTACTTAGGCCGTAGGAATATCGGTAGTGTGGGGAGACTAAGGATATTTACATCCATGCCTACCGTCTCACAAAGTTTATTCCTTAAGGTGGTATTCTTATTTATTTGATCGTTTCGTCTCTGTTAATTACGTCCAGGTCACTTTTCATTTTATCCAAACGAGCGTCGCGTTCTGTTCTTCTATTCCGCTCACCATTCCGCGTTTCGTGGCCAATGAGGGCCTCAAACACCAAAACGTGGGATACAAGACCACTCACACTCGCAGCCTCACGTCCCCCCTGTGTTGACCCTGACATCTAACCATTTACGCGCCGTAAATCCGAAGAACTTAGCTCGATCAGTCTTCGCTTGTTGGCGTGATCCGCCCTCCGATCAGCTGGGGCGGCTATGCCCCCAAGAAACGGGGCGTACTGTCTCCCACGTGTCGTGTTTAACCCTGGCTTGCTGTCCCCTTTCTCGCAGAAACCGTTTCATTCAGATGTGGCTTGCTGGCACCCAGTAATGTTGGTTGGTGTCGGCTGAGAATAGAAGTGTGCGAACCACACAATGTCCAAGTCTGCCTTTGCTAAGCCCCCATGTTTGCATCGGTAAAACGCCTTGCTTGGCATGCTTTTAAAGCCTGGTGGCTCTCTTTTTCCGAAAAACCTCTCAAGTGTTGCACCTATGACTCTTCTCCCTTCTTTGCATCCTATGTTCCTCCTCTGGCAATATGGTAGCTGCTGTGGCCTTGCTGCTCTGGGCAGCTTCTGGAGTTGCTGCAGTCGACCTGGAATTATGCAACAAGACCATTACCAATGGCCTTTTGAATTATTCCATCAATCCACATGACGATATTTTCTTCTACCACCAAGGCAAGCCCATGTCTACGCCTGGACACCTCAAACTTACCATCGACGGGTGTCACAAAATGTGTCCAGAAGCAGACTTTGGCTTGTACCAAGACATGTGGCCTCGAATTCTTACCTGGCTGCTCCCCGCCCTGCTGCTCGTGGGTAACCTCCACGTCGCCCGAGTCGGAACTGCCAACCGCTTCTTTGCTATGCTGCACTTTATCGGCGACCCTATCGACTCCCTCTGGTCCCTTCTGACGAAAGCCGAGGTCTGGAATCGTTTCTATGCCATAGCTCTGCGAGCAACTCACCCTGGACCCGACTCTGAGGCTTCGGCTCGCGCTTTGGCGGCAATCTTGTCGGCATTCGAAGAACTCACCAACGACATGCCGTCGGTCAACCGAGAACTAGAAAACCTCGTTAACGAAAACGGAGCGCGTCTTGCCAAGCAAGATATGGATCATATCCTGCTGGAGGCCGCAGAAGAGTTGGTCGATAGCCGCTCCAACGAGGTCTTGCGAACATGCGTCGTCATTATTAACTATCTTTGCTCCGTTCTCAGCGCTCTCATCCCTGAAATTGGCGGAGAACAAACGAGTCAGCCTGGTGGTCGAATCGGTACTGCCATGTTTCTGTCCTGGCTCGTCACCATCGTCATGCTCAGCAACACTCTTTCGGGTTTTGTGTCTCGTCGTACATGCCTGCGCATCATGGAGCGATACTGCCGAACACTCAAGGGCAAGAAGCGAGATCAGCACATCTTTCCGAACAGCCCGATGCTGGTGTCCAAGATCGCTTGGCTATCCAATAGACGCAGGAGTAGCGTCATCGACTTTATCGACGCACAGCCATGGACGGGTAGTCTGTACAACTTTCGACCTAAGAAGGTTCTCATTACTGGTGGCCAGGATGATCGATCGCCCTTCTACCTATTAATGCTATCTCTAGCACCAGTCTTGATAGCTGCGACCTGTGCCTTGGTCCTACTCTGGTTCACTCCTACTGTAGGACTAGATTGTCGAAGCCTCTGGGTCATATCGTGTGCCTTTGCGTTGATATTGAGCCCTGGTTTGACGTGGCTGATTCAAGTCCTCTTCAAGGGCCAGGTGGCTTGGTATTTGACCGTTGCCAAAGACACGGGGTTGGGAATACCCATTCTCATTGTGATTCTTTGCTCCTCCATCGGGGTGTTCAACACATGCACGTGCTGGTGAGTTTGATAATAAGCGTTCCCATTACTTTGCTAACCGATCTCAGGAGCGGCGTGTTCTCCAGAGGACCCGAGCGTGCATACATCACCCTCGACCCCTTGGCTGATCGAAAATACAACGCCAAACATATATACCCAGCTATGGTAGCTACTTGTCTAGGTCTACAAATAGTCATCTATGGTCTCATGTTTAGAATCATGCGACCAGGCGCCAAGGTTTTCCGACCCGACGAAGACACCAAGATGAATATTTACCGACGTGTTCACGGCCTCCACTCGCCAGGATCAGAGACGAACAACACGCCTCGCCGTGATACGGGCTCTGGATACTCGCCTTGGGGACGTCCTCGAGGATCTGCTGCAAGCAGTGAATTTGGTGAACTCTTGTTGCCGCCGCCCGCCATGAGTCCCAAATCCAGCCCGCAGCGTTTGCCATCGATTAGCGATAGCCAGATATCGTTGCAACCAGTGTCACCGGTGGACTATTTCCGTCTTGATGATGATCGGGGTAGGGCTGAGAGTGTTAGCTCGTTCGGAGGCTCGCCGCGGACAAGACCCGAGCAACCACTTCTCGGTTCCTCTGGCCATCGATATTAGGGAGAGACGAGTGGTATAAAGCTGTCGTTGTTCCTTCGAGAATGAAGATAGAATGAACAGAACCACATAGGCTTTGGACCTGACTTGCGAATTGCTTTTATCGCTGTTGGCAGTGAGGGCAGCCATCTTCAGACTGAGCTCGTGATTAGGCCCAAGTAGCAGGGGTTTAATATTGTGACAAACACGGCAGTTAAACAGAGTTACGTGGTGAAAGAAAACACGGCCGGTCCTCACACACAATTTCTATGGGATCAGCGGCCTTGTTTTCTTTCCCCCACAAATAGAGTGGACGCTTCCGCTGAAACTATTGACATTAGTGTGCCAATAGTCCGTCTATGCCGCGCTCTCGCTAACCACTTATTCACGTAGCTTGGATCGCCTGTGGGTCCAAAAAGCACGATCTGTTAGGAGAGCCCTGGTCGGTGGTGATTAAGTTTGTGTTTAGAACCAACGGCATATGGCCCCTGCAGTAGTCGTACAAAGAGCTGAGAGATGTTGATTCGTTTGGAGACTGAAAAGGAGAGGGTGGTCGTCTTGTTTTTCTTGCAGGATTCTTCCTCTTCACGCTCCCTCCTACTCCTCCCCTCTTCTCCTCCGTACGCAATCACTCGTTTACTGCGTCGGAGACTTTGTTTTGCCATCGTAATGCCTTCTTTCAAGCGCATCGCCACAGGGCTCGTCGCCCTTCTGGCGGCAGATGCAGTCATTGCTGGTCCATGCAGGCCCAGCCTGACTTCCTCGAGCGTCTCTGCCCTGTTCTCTTCTGCCTCGACCGATACTGACACGTCTCGTGTGTCGACCGAGACCACGAGCCTTGCCATCATTTCTTCTACCACCGTTACCTCGTCCGAGACCTCAACCGGCACTGAAACCTCTATCAGTGAGACCGAAACTGTATCTTCTACAGAGACCGCTTCCACAACCGAGGTTGCTTCAACCACGTTGACGACGTCGACCATCCCGTCGACTACGGAAACCGCTACGTCCACTGAAATCTCATCGACGGCATCCTCGACGGAGACGACCACCACCACCGAAGAGTCGTCGACAACATCGGCGATAGCATCCACAACCACATCAGAAGCCCCAGCCACCCTCCCCACCATTGCCAACGCCGGCTTCGACGACAATTCAAATGGCAGTCCGTGGGTTCGCACCGGGGGTTCGGTGTCCAACGGCGCCGTGTTCTGGAAGCGCTCCGACCCCAACGTCATGTAAGTGTACACCAGCAGCAATGTATATATACCCTTAGTTGCTGACATACAATGACAAACAGGGTCATGCGGTCTGGAAACTCCATCACCCAAGAAATCACCGGCCTTCGTACCAACCTGGCCTACCGCATCCGATTCTACTGGGTCAAGTTCGATACACCCTCGGCCACGGCAGGCTGCAAGCTGACGGCAACTTTTGGCGGCGAGGACCTTGGTGAGGTTGCTACACTGCCGCCGAGAACTAACGACTTCATGTTCGAGGAATATGTCTCGACGGTTTACCGGCCTTCCACAACGTCCGCGGAGCTGAAGATTGGATTCATCTGCACCGCCCTGAGCTCAACGAACCGATACTACGTTGAAGATGTGTCGATTGAGTTTGCCGAATAGCGACGCTGGGCTTTTCCGGTGCCATCTTACTCTTCTTACCTGTAGCTTTATAGTATTAGGTCCCCAGACTATTATAATACCTTTACACCTTCTTCCTAGTGCTCGCTTTAACCTGACCCAGAAAATTTACCGTAACAAGCTATTCCCGGTGGGATTTAGACTGACAACTCGCAACCCCTCGGCGCCCTCCTTTCACGTAGTTTGGTGACCAATTTACCATCTGAAAAGTCCAAAGAAAACCGTCACCTAAGTTAGTGATTCTCGTTTTCTTCGCCATTTCCCGGGTCCTTTGCCGTTTTGCCTGTCAAACAATCACAAAGACAAAGCCGTGACGCCACTTCCATTTCTTCTTCGAACAATAATGCTTCAGATAAAGTCGGGAAAACAAAGTAAATTCTAGTCATTTCTAAAGCTACGAGTGCGGCTCCCTCAACTCTCCAAATCATGGAGCAGGCAGCGATGCCGCACTAACAGGGAGACAACGTCCATATCGAAACACTCCATCTTGGTGCCAATAACACATCTCTTTCCATCAAATGCAGCCTCGGGACACTTGGGGGGTCTTGCTGTGCAGGACTTTGTTACGCGGTCGTAGGTGGTACGTTCGGGACATTCGGGGTCCTTGTTGGAGGCGCACTTATGACCGTCCCAGGCAGTGTCGCCATCACACTTGGGCGGGCCTCTAGAGACACCGCCATTGCCATCAAAGAAGAGATCATCAGGACATCCAGGGTACTTGATGGAGATACACTCCTTGCCGTTGAAGGACTGCCGACGCAGTGCGTCCCACCAAACCACAGGTCATCAGGACACCTAGTCCAGCCAAGCCAGCTTATCTTCGTGGCTAGCTAGAGATGTGAGACATTGGTGACACCTGGAGCGGGTAAGCACGAATACCGGCCCGCACATTGCTTTCCTGGATCACAACTTTATCGATGTGCCTGGAACGAACCCAGTTAACTATTCATATTCATGCCTAAAGGAAGAGTAGCATTGCCCGTGCTCCCTCTGTCAAACCAATCCCCGCCTCTCGGCTTCCAGTGCAGACACCCAGCTCCTCCGTCCACATCCTATTCCAGAGATACAACCACCTTCTGGGCAGAGACACCCTTCGTGCCCAAGAAATCCACCGCTCCTTGAAGACTTTCCAAGCCCTTTCCGAACTCCCAGGGGCTTGGAGCAGGCACAAATGCGTCAGCCTCAATTGCTTTGGGCAGATAGTCATCCCAGACAGCCGAAGCAACATGAGATTTAATGATGGACAGAGAGAACACGTGCTTCAAGGTGACTCCCTGAGGAGGCTCCGGCCATCCAGGCACCGTGCAAGAAATGAACTTGACTCCATCTGCCTTGTCGGCAAACTGTAGAGTATAAGGCCAAGACGCAAAGCCGATAGTGTCGAAAACGCCAGCAGACTTTTTGCCTTGGGCGGCCTTGAGGAGGTCAGCGACGACCGTGGGGCTCTTGTAGTCAAAAACATGGCTCGCGCCCAGTCTCTTGACAAGGTCATAGTTCTTGGGAGAAGCCGTTGTGAGAACCTCATAGCCTGCTGCAACGGCGATCTGAATGGCGGCGCAACCAACAGCGGAAGCGCCTCCCCAGACCAGAAGTACTTCTCCAGTAGGCTTCTGAGTAGGGAAGGTAGGAAGTCGTAGGTTGAGGGAATCGGCGTTGAACAAGCCAGCGGCTGTGGTTCCCACTGCGAGAGGAAAGGCAGAGGCTTCCTGGAAAGAGTACTTCTCAGGGATCTTGACAGACAGATCAGTCCGGAGGATCGTGTAGGCCTGGAATGTCTTCTCCTCGTTCTTGTTGGTCAAGAACCCAGCAGCCAGGCCAGCGACGCGATCTCCAACCTTGAACTTGGTCACGCCAGGTCCAAGGGCGACGACTTCTCCAGCTACATCTTCGCCCAAGATGGAGGGGTAAGTGATTTGGCCTCTGTGGACGCTGCTTGTCTGGACCTTGTGGTCGATTGGGTTGATGGCGATGGCGCAGTTGCGGATCAGGATTTGGTTCTCTTCAGGGACACCAAGAGGAGCGGGCTTGACCTCGAAGGGGTGGGCGTTATGGGCGGTGATCCAGGCGGCGGTGTTTTCGAAAGACATTGTGAGGGTAATATTGGTAGAAGTAGGGAGTAGAAGTGTATCAAAGTAGTGATTGTAGGTTGGATGGTTTGAGTGATGGTGTTTTAGAAAGGGGGGGATGTCTTGCGGATTTTATACCTTGAGAATCCCGCCTGGCTTCCCTTCGGTCCTCGGAGATTGCAACGACCGCTTCTCTTCAAGGTCATCGTATTCGTGGCTTTGGTGATGAGCTCCTGGGCTGTTCCCCACACGAGCGCAAGACTTACCCAATACGGAAGGGTGATAGCTTCATTACTTTTCGAAACAACGCCATGGCTTACAAATGGCGCAGAGTGTTGAAAATAGCTGATCCAATCACCAAGGGTAAAAGGCTAAGCATGATTAAACGAGAAACCCCCGTCTTCGTGACCAAATTCCATGAATATCACAGCAGAATATTAATTGTCTTCATATTGAGACGGCAGTTAAGATGAGAGATGATTTATTACTGTATCAAGTCTTCCTCCCTTCGTAAACCTGTCACTCATCCGCCCTAGCCCAGGAAACCTGCCCATATTATCACGCACGCGCTCTCCAGGTAGCTTCTGTCGATGTCGTGCGCCTGTCACGCATGTCAGCTCTGTACACGTATTTATATCCAGGAAATGCGCTCTAACCTCAGCCAAGAGGGTCGCTTGACCTATGCCCATCTCTGTACCAATCCACAGCAAACATCGTTTCAGGTAACTCCGCATCTTCACAGGAACGAACGAGAAGCTTGAAGCCACGTAGAGTGGATGCATCAGCAGCAAACCCCCAAGTGATTTCCCTCTGTCAGTGATTCCCTCTCCAGTGTCATATTCGTTGACAAAGGCATGCAAATTATCAGTCAAGTGATACGGAATCGATGCCATCAAGTCTTCGACGAGTCCATTCGCACGGGGTATCCAGCGCAAAGATGCGTCCCTATCGCCATGGCAGTCGGACAGCTTAACCATCATGTCAATGATGCGTAGCTGAGAAGTGCGCACAATATTCCAAACACCGGCCACGTAAAGATCGAAATATGTATCAACACGCCCAGGCCAACACCCAGCTGCAATGTCAGGGGTAATCACCGACTGTTTAAGATGGGTCACTGTTATTGGCCTGAACCCTGGGCACCGAGAACTCGACCAACTGGAAAAGCGTTGATACAAAGACAGAATCTCGTCGTTCATCCCCGGGGGAAAGTTGGTCGTTTCGAGCGCGTTCGAGAATCTTGTCTGCAGAGAATCGAGATCTAACATCAAGTTGTCAAGACATTCTTCCCCCTCATACAAGGCTGGAACCGAGAAAATGCCACGGGGCTAGTGAGTCAGTCAACTATATCGGCGCTTAATTCATATGGAAACAAACATACTCGAAGGCGAAGTTGGGTTCCTTGATGACGCCCACTCGGTGTGCTGGTACCTTGCCTGTTTCCATCACGGATAATGCGTAGCAGATCCAACGGCGAGGTCCCAGTCTTTAAGAGCGCGGAAAGGCCCTTTGCATGAGCATGATGTGAGCGACGATCAGCATTGTTAGCTGCTGATATCTGTTGACAGACCTGTTAGTAGAGACACAATTGAGGCGGCAAAGCTGAATACCTCGTAGAGTCCTAGTAGCAAGGCAATGTATCTAGTCTCAAGAGATGCCACTAGAGTAGGAACTTCTATCGCCCGGGCCAAAGAACCCAGGAGTTCCTGATGAAGCCTTTCAGCCCTCTCGTGCATGTGTGGCCTGTTCAAAGGCTTTGCGTGACTGAAGAACGACACCGCTTGGCAAGCCTTGGCCAAATTGGATTCAGGTCCAAGTTTGTAGGCCATCGCCTCAAGCCCAGATAGGAATCCTCTTGAGAGCTTCCCATTTGTTTCCGGGATACAAAAGTCATAGAAAAAGGCTCTGAGCGCAAATTCATACGACTTTTTCACCGGCGTTTCCGCTGGACCGACATCGGACAGGAACAGATTGGTGCCTGGAATAGGTACTCGTTTGGGCAACATACATCTTCGTGCGGTCGATGGTGGGCTTGATGGGCATGCGTTGACAGCCTCATATCGCCGAAATGCTGTGAGTCCTTCTTGGTCATAGCCGCCACAGTTGCGGTTCGCTCTGGTACATCTCAAACATGACTGAATGGAGCTGTCAGTTTCTCAAGGAAAGACATAATCCAAGTGAACATATCTCCAGAGGGCAAGACATACTGGACGGGTTTGGTCACACTTCAAACCATGTTAGCCTTGACGCGGAGTTCGGGAAACGGGGCCAGTACATACCTTTTTCCGGCGCTGCTTGCACGACACACACCCCTTGGAAGGTCCGTAGAAGACCATGGTATACAAGAAGATGACGTATAGCGATTTCGTCGAGCTAAGACGGTGCAGTAACAAGGAAAGCAGGTTCTGCGTGGAGCATCAGTCGAGTCCCTGAGAACCGAGTATATGTAAGCACCATATCAATGACTTCAGATCACTTCCTCTTCTGGTTAGCGTTGCGCTTCGGCTGGAGTTCCGCGGACTTATGCCAAGTCCGAAATCTCCGACCAGCAATAACCCGACTTACCCTATTCATCAGGGTGCGGTTACTTGGGCTCCCGGTGACAGTGTAATAATTACTTCAACTTCCCGCCATAGTCCATCGATTCAATATTCTCGTGAGAAATACAACTGGGGGGTTTAGAACGTCTAGTTCTTCTCGTATTTTCTACCCTTTATCACCCAGAAAGCGGAACTACACCGTTGATGGTTGTGAGTTGCTCATGTTAATTGACCCAACCATTCTTTGTTGATTTGTTTTGTTCCACGGCCAAAACGTTGTGTCTGAAGGAAGCGACTTGATTGAAAATTGTTGCGTGAATTGGGTCAATTTGTCTATTCATACTTGAACGATTTTTGGTCATTGCTCTGTTCACTTCAATGTATCGAATGCACCCTTGGACAACCGGACATGTTCTAAGCAAAACACCGCTCAACCATGAACATTTCCCAAGCCTGCAAGAAAGCATGATTTGACCCGATCCTGGTATATATAATGGCATTCCCTCAAGCTCAGTAGGAAAAACCCACCATCAAACTCATCATTGATAACCTTCAGCGAAATTTGAGTACCCAGTAATTGTCACATTCAGAACAAACACCATGTCTACCAACCAGAAGACCTTAGCTTCGGAACAGAAGGATGTTGTCATGCCCGTCTCTAATGGCGAGACAGCTCCTTCTAACGCCACTTTCTTGGGCGCTTGTGGGAGCATTGGCTTTCTTCCGCTTCTTGAGCCTCCCCTTGCTGACGAGACTGAGTCTACTGACGAGACGAAGTCCGCTGAGAGCGACATCTTTGATGCAAATGGTGGTCTCAAGAACTGCCCTGGTGCGTTTCCAGTGGATGAGCCTACTGACGAGACTGACCTTACTGACGAGACAAAGCCCGCTGAGATCGACATCTTTGATGTAAATGGCGGTCTCAAGAACTGCCCTGGTGCGTTCCCAGTGGATGAACCTGATGACAGTGATAAGACCCCCGAGACGGGAAAGCAGGTTCGACACAAGGACTTGGATAGCTACAAGGAGAAGGGAGACTAAGGCAAGATCTTTTGTCTGCACTGTTGTCTTTTGATTTGTTGATTACGTAGGATAACCATTGTTTATACCAGAAGTTCGGTAGATACGAATGAGGGTACCGATGGAAATAGGTGAGTTTGGTCATTCGCGAGCTATTCTCATCGAGCTTTTGCGTTGATAAATTAGCATTATGCACACGTTCATTATATCTTTATAAACTACTTTCTTTGAACATTCTGAGAAATATTGAATTTTATGCGCATGTGCTGTATGCTATGCCCAGAAAGCTAGGCTGTGCCATAAACCGTGACGACGTTGATGATATGGTGAAAGAGGCGAAAAGCTAGTCCAACATCACGCATGCAAAGAAAGGGGCTGAAATTTGCTGAAATGCCATTGCTTCGTTTCATCTTAACTGCTCTGACCCTGATATTCGTAAAAGCGTGACGTTTCTTGTGTCCATCTTCAAGATTAATCCAACAAGACCTTGCGTACACGCTCAAGCTAGTAAAACACCAAGCAGCGCACCTCAATGCTCTGTCGACCCTTTGCATCAACCGGCGTAGCAGGATCAACAAAAGCAGTGTGAGGAGTAAGTCCCGCCAACCCTTCTTGACCTCTAGGCAATCCTTGACTCCTCGAGTCGAAGCACTTGATCAGCATGACTTCTTCTGGAGTCATGTCCTTTGCGTAGTAAAACTTGTGCTTGTCGCTTGGTGCGATGGCGTAGGTTTCACCTCTCACTTCGTATCCTTCGGTTGAGGTGAATGTTGTCTCGTCTGGGCGCACCTCCTTTCCGCGGTCATCATCATCATCGCCGTCTTTGCGCTTGGGATAGAGCAGATCAACACTGATCAGATCTTCCGGTTCTGTGGTCCTCCAATCGACCACAGCTAGAGGAAAATCGGTCGCAGCATGTCCAATCGGTCTCCAGACATTGATGATCTGATATCGGCCCTTGATCAGTTCCTCCGCTTCGGCAGGGTCCTCGACATGGCGTCTGACCCGAACGTCAGCTGCGCCGGGGGTCTGGTCGACATGCAGTTGCTGCACAGGCTGACGCGCACTCGACTTTTCTCGCTTTCGGATGGTATGATCGAAGATGACAACCTTCTTAATCCCAGGGATCCTCTTCCGTAGTAATTCTTCCACCTCGGCATAGTATCCATTGCGAACGGTCTCATCGTCGGTGAATGCGGTTTCCTTGGCGGGGGATGTAAAGACGTCAAAGCCAGAGACGTCAACTCCAAATGGCGTTGAGCGGGCGGCCTCGCGGATGTTGATGACGGAGCGCTTTCTTTCTGTGCGTTTGAAAGAGGTTTGATCAACGTCAACCTTGCTCCAAGGCTTGACGTGAGATCCGTCTGCGCCAACACTTGACGTAGGGTCGATGTATCTAAAGACTCCGGTTGTCATTGTGGGAATGGTGTGAGATGATGCCTGTTGATTAGGTCGTGCTTGTTGTAGTCTAGTGATGGAAATGAAGCGAGGATCAAGTCTTGATCGAGGCACATTCAAGTATTTAAATCCCCTCATTCGATTCTCGGTTGAGTTGTGTAACGTCTCCGATTCTTGGTTTCTCTTCTTCATTTGTCATCGGCTTTGGTCATTTCATTTGTCAGCTTGCCGCTTTGATTCGGCCAAGTCTGCGGGGTTGTCTCCGCTGTTATGGCTCCATCAGAGAGTGGGATGGATCGCTGGGAATGCCCTCATTTTTGTTAAGACTTGATCAGCCTCGGAGGGATCGAATTGTGATCTCTGGACGGCTATTTCTACGATTAAGGCAAAGATGTGGATTAGAAGGGACGTTTAATTAGATGTAGCGCTTATTTGCACCTAACCTCGCTCAGCTGGGTTGAGTGGAATGATTTGCAAGATTCGTCCGGCCAGTCCTATGCAAAGGACTATCTGATGAGTCGGGAAGGCGTGGTTACTAATGTCACCTTCTTGGTAATCGAGATTCAAGCTTTTCATCTTCATGATCTGTCGCGGGCATTCCTCTTTCGGGGATTCCGCCTGTGGCTGGTGGCAATCTTGGCACCCTTGCCGCTGCAGAATAACATCACAGAGCAGGTTGTCGTAGGTAATATAGGCTCAATTATGGTACTCAAAACCGTTCTGAAAGGTTGGGTTGTTCATGACTATTCGCTGTAGAAGGATGTTGTGACGTGTCGGCAACCGAGCGCATTCACGGTTTCATCAACTCATGATGGAGTAACAAAGTCGGAGTAGATTTAATCGGCTACACTACGTGCCCTGCTAACAAAGAGCTTGAACAAACATGCATTAGCAATGGGATGCGTGTCTAGCGACAGGAGCTAAGTGGCCAAGCTAGAATATCGACTGTTTGTTCTCCCGCTCTTTATGAACATGCCTTTGTTCCAGTACCCGGAGTGTTCGTAGCGACAGGAATCTGAACCAAAGCTCATTCAAAAATGGGAACACAATCAAGACGGTCAAAGAACAGGTATATCCCGTCCAGATAGCCTACTCATATAAATCCAGACTCACCGCCCTAGTATCTACCGTGTCAACAGCATCTTATTGCACACCAACTCCCCCTCATACAGCTCAACCGACCATCTAGTAACAATGGACAAATCTGCTATAGAAACGGCCATCTCCTTCCTAGGGGACTTTCCCAAGGATGTACAGGTCAAGATCATTCGTGAGGCAACTGATGGTGAACTGCCTGATCGCAGGAACGCTCTTCGCCGTGTTCTCCTGGAAGCGCTAGATGAGCTCATCCCAGAAAACAGAATTGCCTTTCTTGGATCGCCTACTTATCAGTCAGCCATCGAAATGATTGAGAATCCAGCTTTGCCCATGTCTGAACATGCAAAGACTACTCTGGAACAGAGCATTCGGTGGTCCAACAAAAAGGCTGCCATGGACACGACGATTTCTTTCCTCACCTCTTTCACACGTGATCGTGTGGTCGAGATCATCAACGACATGTCATGGACTGCTACCATGCCTCTGTACCAGGCTGTTCGCCGCGCGACGATAGCTCACTCAAAGCACCATCCTCCCGTCACCAAGGACAACCAAGAGCCTAACATCCTCTTTCATGAAGGTATCATTAACGGCTATGTTGCAACGTTGAAGAATTCCGTCGACAACGAATTGAGAGTGACCGGACACAACTTTGGAACTATTCACACACGATTCCCCCTTGCGAACCGTCAGATCGAGGGACAGTATCAGACGCCCCTCGTCAAAATTGCAGAGCAGTTCTATCGCGGCCGGGTTAATGCCGACGCTACGCTACAGGCTTTCGAGTTTCTCCTTGATAGAGGGAGCAAGGTTGATACCCCCTCAGCCTCCGACTTGCCCGAGTCTCCATTGTACTACGCTTCGTCATCGATGCTGCCAGTGATTGACCACTTGACAGAGATGATGAAGTGGACTGATAGTAGGGGGAAAATGGAGACGCTTTGCAAGATGGCAGAGCTTGCGTGCCAAAAGGGGGCCATTCTTGACCTGTGCCAAGATCGTTTCAAGATCAAGGGCAGCAAGTTTAGACTCAAGATGCTGGGTCGCATTAGAACGAAGCGCCCAGATAATCTCATTGAGATTGCCCTCCAACCTCAGTGTCCTCCAAGCCTGCTCCGACTATTCCTCGAGCAGCAAAGCGGCGAGGTTCTCGCCCCGTATCAGGCGGATAGTAGAGTCAAGGTCGCGGGTCGCTTCAACCCAAACATGCCGAGAGGCCATCACCGAGCAGTGACTAACCTCGAATGGGTCATGACTTGTACCTTCAATGAACTCATGGATCGATCAAACGTTCATGGCTACAAGTACCGCGGCGAGGCTGGCGATCTGTTTATCCGAAAGGCACAGATCATGATGCACACTGCCGCCGACGGGCCTACGTTGGAAGGGCTTCGCAAGCTGATTCTTGCCATCGAGAGCATCAAAAAGGGGCTCGAGGTGGAGCAAGATGACTTTGAGGCCTTCGAAGCCCATAGTTGGTATGTCCTTTGCGATGCCATGTCGTATTTCGCCAACCAACGTTCTCAAGAAGAGCAGATCGCAAAGCATGGAGAGCCTCGACATAAGTTCATCATCGCCGACAGATGGGACCCTCGCAAGGAATGGATCCGCATGACGCAAATCGCTCCCGAGACTGCCGAGGAGGATGAATGGGATGAGTTTCTAGAATTTTGGGAGGAACTGATCGTCAGTGAGGGACAGGGCCAGAGATGGTACGAAGTAAACGAGTCTAAGTGGTTCATCCCTATTGAGGAAGCCCAGGAAGCGTTTAAAACTGCTCACCCTGAGGCGGCATCTTGGCTAGACCTGTGCTTGGTTTAATGGAGAGGAGCCATAGATCTAGTAGAACGAATACACCTGCCAGACTTTGATACTTGAATAAATTTGGATACATGAGATGTTTTGAGTTGCCCTACATAACAATAACAAGGCACATCGTCTGGAAAAGGCCTCTTTCCGACTTGGGCACCGAAAACTCGAGGTTGGTGCAAGGCCTCATTCTTGAGCCTCGGTAACAGTGAGTAAAATTGGTCGCTGGCAAACGCAAATTTCACTTAACAATCTGCCCGAGGGACTGAGACCTGCGTCTGCATGTTTCTTCTTTGGCCATGTCGGCCGGCCCTCCTCAGTCACTCACAGCCACCTCGGCTTGGCGTGCAAAAACAGGCTTTGAGCTAGACATGAACTGATTTACGCCTTGGCGGGGTTGATTCATGTGCCAAGTATGCATGGCAACGACCGGGTGATAGCTCAAGGGCCGCCATATCGGCCTCAACCATGGCCATGTGCTACCACCTTGTCCGCCGGAGAGGCATTCAGCTCTTGAGGTGGGGGTGACTTGTAACGAAATAATAGACATAGTTGGAAGTGACTGGAACCTTTTGATTATACCTCGTGTTGGTGGAGGATATGCAAGCAAACTGCAACGTAGCAGCTCGAAGCGCATCCCCTCACGAGAGCCCACAAATGCAGTGAAACACCAAACCGCAAACCAGGCTGGGCGAGAATCGGAACACTTGTCCCGAACCAGTGGTCGCGGATCCAACATACCTAGTTGTGACGGGGTTGGATGAGAGGTGTGTTGAACTAAAACCCACAGTCAGCATTGGCCAGAACGAGTTCTATTTTGACTATGCCCTATTGATAGTGCATATGCTTTTAAATCCTTCTCGCACCGCCAAAATGTACAACCTTATCTTCCAGCCATGCGAGAAGAGAAGTACATCTCGACCTTCTTCCCCCCCATCTGCCGGCTGTTCAGCTGAGGACTTGTTGTCTTGCCTGCCGGAGTGCCCAGTCTGTCGGCAGTTCAATTCAGCTGAGACCTCAGTCATTTACTTGCACTTTCAAAGCAGGCTCCCAACCATTTATTTGCATGTGGAGGGGAACAGCGGCGACGCGAATCAGGCTCTGCCACTGATCAACAAATGGTAATACAGTTTCAGCCACAACTTGCCGCCCGTACTCACCGGATACTTCACGAGGAACTACAATTGGCTATTGTGTGCCACGGGCGAGCTACGGAGCGCAATGGTCTCGGCTGCATGAGTCCCGGGCCCCGAAGCAGCGGGACACCATCACCGCAAGCACAGCCTTGTTTCCTCCAGCAAGAGATAACATGGCGCTCTGCTGGCCGTCCTTGGCAGTGAAAAAGTCTCAGAAAATTAGCAGTCGTCATCGGTCCAACTGTCATGTGGCGTTGCATGGCGGCCGACATTTGTCATGGCTGCTCAGCTCCCGGTGAAGAGGCTTGTTCACAAGGAAATCCCGCCTCGATGTGCAGACTTGGCTTGGGATGGGTGCGGCACAACATAGAGCCTGATTTTGAGTTGCAGCGGCTGAGCAACATATTCAAGAGCCTGGTTGAGAAGAGCTGAGTGGGCGTTTAAAAACGATCTAAGATCTTGATGTTAAATAGCACACCTTCAACCTGCTCAATGTGTGTCGTTCTCAAACGCCTCTTCGGTCAGCCACTCAAGCCTCATTTCTCTAACGATTCAATATGGGCACCGAGATCTCACCTCCTCCTCTGGGCTCTCCCACCAACGGAGCGAGTCCACCATTGCCCGCTCAATCACCACAATCGACAAACCTAGGCTCAGGCCTCAATTCGCCATGGCTAGACCCGACGAGCCCTAATTCTGCGACCTCCCCCATCTTTGATCACAAGCGTGCCAGCCTGATGGGCCTTCTGGGCTCGAATCGAGCCGAGAATACAACCACTGGTCTGGGCCTGTATGACTCTAGTCAGGAAATGCCGCGCCGTCCTCCCAACATGTTACAGAAGGTCTTCCAGAAGGTCATGAAGAGCAGATGGTCCATGGTGCTGTTCCTCTTCCTTGGGATTGGCGGTGCCGTGAGCCATCACTGCCTATACGCCCATCTCGAAGGTCAAGATGCTAAGAATCAGGACTGGTGGCTCCGCTTGGGTCAATTCATCTCCTTCATGTCAAAGGCTGGCTTCGTGGTCTCCGTGTTGATGGCGCAGCAGCAGACAGCCTGGAGAGCTGTTGCAAAGAAGGACTACTCTGTCCATGGCGTTGATTCCCTCTTTGGTGCTTCGCATGACATCATGGAGCTCTTCAGCATCGAGGCATGGAAGAAGTCGTTTCTGGTCATGATTCTGAGCCTGTGTATCTGGATCAGTCCTCTCGTCGTCATCATCTCGTCCGCCACACTCAGTGTTTCTCTCGGCGTCACGGAGGACAGAGACGCCATGTGTCAATCAGTCCGTACCCTGAACTTTTCCCAAGAATCACACAACGAGTGGGATAATCCCAAACGTTTCGAGAGCGACAACCTGATTGGCGTCTCTCTTTCTTTTTGGGAAATAACTGGAGAGCGAGGCGACGATGACACCGTTGAGTATTGGGCTCTGCCAAGCACCCAGTTCGAAGGACTTGCCAACAAAGTCTTCACAGCAAACCAAGCTATACAGAGAGACAATGTGGCTGAAGACATCTGTGGAAGAGGTTGGAACTGTTCAACTGTCATCAATTTCGTCGGCCCAGGATACAAGTGCGAATCCGTTACCCCGAAGACGGGCATTCTTATCGATGACTTTGCAGGAGTCGAGGCCCCGTTCAACATGACCGAGCTCGCTCCCGAGGGAAACCACACCTACTTTGCCAGGACGATAGAAGGTGATTACGGTGACCAGATTGCATTGAAAGACGGCAGACCCGCCCAGCCGCCCCCTTACCCTGCCAACCTCGGAGCTTTCAAAACAGAGCCTATCATCTGGCTCGGATATACCACCGTTGATAACATCAACAAGACACAACCCAAACACAAGGGCGCACCGGGATGGGACGAGGCATTTACACCTGCTGTGTTGGCCTGCGAGCATTATGTGACCAACTATACGGTGAACCTCACATACACCGGCGGTCTACAGACGTACAATGTGACTCACCGAGACTACATGTACAAGGTCGTCAATACGACATATCAGGAGACCCTTGATGTCCCCACCGACGGGCTTTTGACGGGTGTCATTGCGGTTCCCGAAGAGAACTACATTCTCCCGGCTAAGGACAACATAGAGGAATACCGTCTCATCGCTACTTACCACTCACTTGGCAAAGTTCTGCGAGACATGATGAACGGAGAGATCAAGCTTCCGAATCATATTACGAGGTCAAATGTTCTCTTGTCTAGGCTGATGGATAAACACGACTACATCGCCATTCCCGACCTCGAGGAAGAAGTCCGCAGGCTATACGAAGACCTCCTCATATCGCTCCTCTCCAACCCTCAGATGCTCGCTGTGACTTGGGCCGCCAACGACTCGGAGAGCTCAGGAACACTACCCGGTGGCCCACGGTATCCATGCCACCGGCATCAACTTGTCAACAAGTTTGTTTACCAGTGGAAAGTCCTCCTCGTTGTCTATGCCATCTCCACTGTCATTGCCTTGGTCGGTGTGATATCCGGGATGAATGCCATGAGACGGGACGGAGTACGAGAGCAGCGCGAGATGACCTTTTCTGCTATCGCCGAAGCGACCAAGAAACTGAAATTGGACCAGTACACGGATAAGGAGAAGATGGCTATTAAGTGCGTTAATGCGGGAGAAAGTCCCGCAGGTCGAGTATACGAATTTGAGCCCCAGGGCCGTCGTGAGCAGGACAACAGCTCCGAGTCCGCTTTGGATGGTAAGCCCGGGCTCACGGCTCGCGGGACGGCAGTTTGATGTCGAGGGTCTGCTTAGATGTGGATGTTTGTGTGTCCTTGATTATCAAGGGGAGACTTTGAGGGTATTTTCTCTTCTCCTGTCCCGTATTATCTGACGGGTGATTTTTTCACTCATTTGTCTATCCATGTCCCTGCATACAGCATGTTTAAGCACCACGTTGCATACCTAGCTGTATATAGAGAGGAAATAGTCTTTCGCCCAAAGGCCGAAGCATTGCCTATGCGTTTAGACCCAAGCCATCTAATGGAATACTGCACTTCCAACACCCGCTGACCCGTGGATTTCGAAATGTCCGTCCAGTTTTTGGCGTCATTTTTGCCTTAGTG
This sequence comes from Fusarium protoensiforme, assembly GCA_011320165.1. NCBI lineage: Eukaryota > Fungi > Ascomycota > Sordariomycetes > Hypocreales > Nectriaceae > Fusarium > Fusarium protoensiforme. The sequence goes on from JAANQP010000188.1 coordinate 121,884, forward strand.
AATTATGATGGTTTTTAGAACGTCATTCAGCCACATACCGTCTTTCGCCGCTGCGATCGATAGTGCTCGACCATCCATGAATCCATGAAGATATGCACCGCCCACCAACTCACAGTGATAGTCGGTCACTGAACCGGCATCCCTCACCCGCCTGAATATCAATGGCACCCGAGATCTCGGCACTACCCAAACTGTGTCTCCCTCTTGCAGGTTCTGTGATCCCAGCCCCAGGTAACCTTTCTCTGTTGAGAAAGGGCGCAGGTGCGTACCATGTGAAAAAAGTGAACCATATTCAGCTGCATCGGAACTTGGAGCCGGAGTAGAATCATCCAGAATGGGTATCCCATCCTTGTTAACCTTGCAAAATTCATCGAATTTATCCTTCAGTTCATCCCATTGGCGATCTTCTCCCCGGGAAATGGCCACTGAGTGGATTTTCTGCCGAAACCATCTTACGAAACCCGAACCGAGAAAAAACACTTTTGGAAGGGGCCGACGTTCCTTATCGGTATTGGCGATGAGAGTTCGCCAGAAAGCTTCCAATAGATCTTCTTCTGTGGTTGGATATTGGGCTGGGAGGGAGAGCAGCATGTTTAAGAGCCGTGGAAATGGTTTCCCCTTTTGGATCTCATGCTTTGGCTCTGCGCGAAATGAGATCTCATCGACCTTGATGCCACCGATAGCAACGGTGAGGTCGTCCTCGCTGACGACTGAAGGCCACGTGCGTATCTTCTCTTCTCGGGAGAGAAATGTGTCAGGCGCAGTGAAGCACGCGTCTGCACAATATCTCTTGTACCCAGTAACTCTAAGCCCGAGAGGTTTACGAACACTCCAGTCGGGCACCCAGGATGGGAGATTATTATCACCCATCTTTACTTCTTGGAATAATCTCCCCTCAACGCAGGAAAGTATGAGAAGTTCTTCGCAGTCGCGGAGAAGTTGGATGGCAACTTTGAGGTACGTCTTTGCTGCGCTGCAATTCTCTCCATATTCGGGGCGCAAAAGACGCATGTTCCCAACGTCGACAGAATCTTCGATGAGTCCATACAGAGCGTACACTTTGTCTTCAAGATTTGTTGCTTCGAAATCACGGGATCGGATAAGGGTGTGCAAGAGAACATCTGTCCAATGCTCCGTCGCAATCGATTCTCTCGTTGCCTTCAGAACGGTTGGAATGCCGTAGTTACGGGCCGTTCTGCGTGATCCCATCTCGGCTGCTTGGTTATTGAAACGTTCTCTCAGAGCACTCGTCGAGATGTGGTGAGATGCTTGACAAAGAAGGCCCCAGTCCTTCGAATGCTGCCCACACCGGACAGTGACACGCTCTGGTAGGACCAGCTCTTGGACTACCCAGGATCTGTTCCAATATGTCCGATCGAAAAGCTTGACAGTCGATTCCCAAAAAGACTCATCGCGGCTAGCATCGGTCGGGACATTGTAGTCAGTGGATGGCGATTGGGTCTCGGATGGTGTAAGGGTTGGAGACTTGGCTAGGTCACCCAAGTGGTCGAAGGCTCGCGTCGTATGCGAGTCTGCGTCTCCAAGCCAGGCGATAACACACTTGGCTGACCGGTATATTTTGCCCATCATGGTACTGACTTGGTGGCCTCGCTCCTGGGGATCATCTTGATTGATGCATATTGCGTCAATCCAGAACTCCTTGGCCTTCAACTTTTCATCCCTTTGCACTTGATGCAAAAAGTCGGAGAGATTCTTAGTAACTTTTATAATTCTGTTGTTGATCTCGACAGACGAAACTCTCTCGTTGGTCATGGACTTGAAGGGGCCCTCGTTGAGAGGTTGTCCCCATCTATAAGAGAGGGCGTAGTAGCTGGCCGACTTGTGGGCCAAGTTCGCAACGCTGAGTTTCCATTTGGCCTGCATGGCATGTTCGGGTGAGACTTCCAGTGAGACCAAACGAATCTCGTTGGCTTTGAGGGGAATGCTGGAATAGTCAAGAGTCGTCATTGGGCGTTGGTGTGATAGGTATTGGTTGAGAGCTTGTCTCAGCGATCAATGAGATATTTCGGTCTTGTGAGTGAGGGTTTAGCGGAACCCTGGTTGGGCACGATTTTCGAAATGCATGGCAGCCTAACAAAGGTCAGCTCTATTGGCGGCCAACGTTTGATTCGCGGCTAGTTAGTTAGTGCTTATGTACAACGTGAAGGTGACGGACAAATCTCTCCTCCTGTCGGCTCGACCCAGATCTGAGAGACTGCGGTTTTTATCGTCCGTTCTTCACCGTTCTTACTGAACTTGGCCCTGCAACCACGCACTCAGAGCTGAGGTTAGCCCATCGCAGCTTCACATCGTCACTCCATCTCTTGATGCACGCCAGCCACTGGTTGCACTGGTCTCTTGCGCCTGCCATCATGTCGGATTCTACGTGCAATTATCGATTCACCTCTGAGGGTAGATGGTTCATCGATTATGAAGAAGCTGCTCGTGCATGCCCTCAATCTAAACTAACCACGCAACCTAACCTCGGCCTACTTGACCTGGTCTACGAGAGCGACGATGGCTCACTGGGCGAGGGCCAAGGCTGGGGTAGGTTCGCCCGTTACGTTCAACACTTGAATGACAAGAGCGATCCTGGGGTGTCATACAAAGTATTGTTGGTGGTACGACATGGCCGTGGCGTCCATAACGTTGTGATGGACGAGGTTGGTTCAACTGAATGGAAGGTAACCAGCACAGCCTTATTGACCTGGGGATTCACATTGGAATAGGAAGGCTGATTTCAAGCTAGAGACATTGGTCGAAACTGGAAGGGGATGGAAACAGAACTTGGTTCGACGCGGAGCTGGTTGACACCGGAGTCGAACAAGCCAAAGCGCTAGGCACGTTATACATGGAAGGCGTTGAGCACGTAGGCTTCGTGGTCCCCGATACTCTATACACCAGTCCACTGGCCCGATGCCTTGAGACGACGAAACTGGTATTCAAAGACATGGTGGAAGGACAAGGGAGAGCTTTCAAGCCGATCGTGAAAGAACTGCTCCGGGAACGACTGACCGACCACACATGTGACAGGAGGAGACCCAGTAGGTGGATTACGGCCGCTTACCCAAATTACGAGTTGGAGACTAGTTTCACAGACGAAGATGTGTTGTGGCATGCCGATCAATCCGAGTCGAATGCAGAGCATGTCGCCCGCACGCAGAGGTTGCTTGAGGACATTTGGAGGGAAGACTCGGGGACATTCATCGCCCTCATTACCCATTCGTTCGCGGTCTCGTCCATACTCGAGGTAATTCATGCCCGCAATTTCCGAGTGGGGGAAGGCGTAATGACGGCCTTTCTGGTCAAAGGACAAAGGCTAGGGATAAACTAGGTATTTAGAATATAGTTTGACAATTAACACCGCACCACGCCATGACAAAAAAGCTAGCTGAAAAGAAATTGGGTATATAGAAATATCTGGGGATATAGATACCGGTATGAGAGAGGATAAGTTTATAGTTATAGTGGCCTGCTTTTGAGAAGCAATCTTACTTGAGGCGCGCAGGCCTTAAAAGTGATAGGGGATTCTAATGCATTGCTTTGTACCAGGTTGGGGCATGCCCGCCATTCTCAGAGTTCTTGATTTGTCTGTTTAATAGTTGAATTCATCGACTTGCCTCTTCCGCCTCCATTTTACCCCTGTCATCACGCTGAGCAATCAGGGTGACATTGCCGTCAGAAATTGCCGTCGCGGCGACCAAAGCGGCCTCAATGATGTCACACCCCTGGATATCCGGATATACGGAACCCAGCAACGGAGTTGTCGCCGAAATTTTATATCCGAGCAATCCGTGCCCAAGATTGTGACAATTTGAGTTTCTCCTTAATAACAGCATCAGAAACTTCAAAATGGTGCTCACGGAGCGAGAAAAAGGTAAGATACGCGCTCAATTGACTGGGTCCGTGGCTGACATTGACACAGACGAGCGCATCAACGATGAAGAGGCCATCTCGCAGAACAATGGCATCACAACGCCCGACGAGGAGGAGTTGGCTCGGACAAAATCGGCCGTGTCCATCGCAGAGACGTTCTCGCTGACCCATGAGATCCTCTTCATCTCGACCATTTGCATGGCTCAATTCATGACCCAAGGCGCTCTAGGAAACTGTCTCAATCTCTTGCACGTTATTGGCGCCTCGTTCTCTCTGAGCAACCCGGCAGAGCTCAGCTGGTTGATCGCTGGCTACAGCCTGACAGTTGGCACGTTCATCCTTGTCTCAGGTCGCCTAGGAGATGTCTTTGGCTACAAGCGTCTGTTTCTAATCGGATTCGTGTGGTTCGCCTTGTGGTCCATGATCGCAGGCCTTGCTACGTATTCCAACCATGTCCTCTTTGTCTTTGCACGAGTCTTCCAGGGCATTGGCCCGGCAATCGTGATGCCCAATGGCCTGGCGATTCTAGGGGCCTCGTATCATCCAGGTCCTAGAAAAACTCTCGCATTTGCCCTCTTCGGAGCCTGCGCACCAGGTGGCAACGTCTTTGCTGCCGCATTCGCCGGCCTCTTTGTCAAGGATCACGAAGAATGGTGGCCCTGGGCGTTTTACTCGTTTGCAATTGGTCTGGCTGCCATTGCTGTTTTTGCGACATTCATCATCCCAGACCCCCCTCACAAGCTGTCCTCGTCGAGCATGACATGGAAGGAGATTCTAGATCAACTGGATCTCCTCGGTGCGACAACCGGCATCACTGCTCTGGTCCTCTTCAACTTTGCCTGGAACCAAGCACCAATCGTTGGCTGGGAGACACCATACGTCTACGTCCTCCTTATTATCAGCGTTCTTCTAGTCCCCGTCTTCTTCTACATCGAACTGCGGGTCGCCTCGAATCCCCTCATTCCATTCGACACTCTGACAAGCGACGTTGGCTTTATCCTCGCTTGTGTAGCCGGTGGCTGGGCTTCTTTCGGCATTTGGATCTACTACACCTGGGAATTCTTCCAGCTCTTGCGGGGAGCGTCACCGCTCCTTACAGCTGCGTGGATGAGCCCTGTCGCCGTTTCAGGTGCAATCGCCTCTCTGACGACGGCGTGGTTGCTGCACTTTACACATCCCGCCTTTGTCATGTTGATAGCTCTCGTGTCGTTCACGGTTGGCACCATTCTCATGATGACTGCTCCTGTCGAACAGTCTTACTGGCTTCAGTCATTCTTCAGTCTGATCATCATGACCTGGGGAATGGACATGTCTTTCCCTGCAGCAACGCTCATCCTGTCAAACTCGGTGAAGAGGGAACACCAAGGTATTGCAGCAAGCTTGGTGAGCACAGTTGTCAACTACAGCATCAGTCTCGGCCTTGGCTTTGCCGCGACGGTCGAGGTACATGTTAACAACGGTGGCGAGACGATGGCTGATCTTCTTTTTGGGTACCGAGCAGCTTGGTACATGGCTGTGGGATTCGCTGGTCTGGGTTTGGGAATCAGCATCATCTACTTTATTCGGAGGATGATGCAGGAAGGTATCACAGGGCGTCGATAGAAGGATAAAGGGTGGTGATGGCGCAAAAGTTGGACATTTGATACATTTTAGGTTATAGAATCGCATTTACCATAGAGAACTTTAGACAACGGAGGTGGACTGCAAAGCAGTTCTCTCAATCAAAAGAGGCTAATCGTCGTCGCCACTCTCATCACCACTGTCGTCCCCATCTCCATTAGCAGCACCCCCCTCGTCACCACTATCTTCGTCACCACTCCCCTCCTCGAAAGCCCCAGGCACGGCCGCCACTGCATTCCCAGAGTCTCGTACAGGATCAAGTGCCGTGGCTGCAACGGCATCGAACCCTGCAGTCTTGGCTTGCCCCAGACGGGCAGTGAAGGGCCCGAAGCCTCTTTCGTGAAACCCTAGGAACGCACTAGGATCTGAAGGGTCCCCTCGTGGTGGCCTCTCCGACAATGCCCACCCCATGACTGCGTTCCCTGCAGTGGCTTCTGGGCCTAGGCCCAAGGTACTGTCGAGGCAGTTCTCACAGAGAAAGGTATACAGCAAGGACGTCGAGTTGACAGAAACTCCCTCCGGCAGAGGCCTCACACGGAACTGCCCAGCAACCTCTGGCGGATTGTCCTCGTCCGTAGCTTGCCGAAAGGATGCAATGACATCTCCGTTTCCATCTGGCCACACGGCAAGAATAAAGTTGCCCTCCATATCTCCGGTCAAGCCAAACGATCCCCAACCTTGCCCATTGACAAGAGGGAAGGAGAGTTGGCCAATGAAAGAGCCAGCACCAGCACCAGGTTGAGCTTCAGGGAGGGCAAAGGCAAAGCCAAATGAAGTTCGGGCACCAAAGAATCTCTCCATCTTGAGCCCCGTGACTTGGTCAACAAAAGGCTGGGAGAATTGTTGCGTCGAGGAAGTGGGATCGTCGTCGTCTTGCGCCAGGGCGAGGGCGGGTAGGAGGAGCGTGGTAACGAGGAGACGGTGGGGGTTGATGTGCTGGTTGTGAGCACTCTGGCGGCGCCGGAGACTGCTGAAGAGAGGCATGGTGGTATAAAATGGGGGTAGGTGATTATGTTCTTGATGTTGAGTGCGTGTCTGGGAGAGATTAGAACAATCTCACTACCGGCGGAGAGAATTGGCAAGTATTTATATGCACAGAAGGTTGCGGCCAAGACGAGTTGAAGATAACCTCAAACTCCCAAGTCCAAAAGAGGTAGACGAAATCATCTTGCGACAGAGTAGACCTTGGTATGTATCATTTCATAACTACTTAGAATAAGCGACAGTTTGAAGTCAGCCACCATTCTGAGAGAAGGGCCAAGGCCGGCAACTTCAATCCTTAGCCGTTGATTGAAGAGTGTGTCACTCGTTCGCTTGCAACGAGAGAAGGATGGTGTATACTTAAAATAGGCCACGTTTGATACTCGTTACATTAAGACAGATGTGATTGGCTACTAAAAATTAAGTAGAAACAGTTTGAAACAACCATCAAGAGTCTTTACTTGAAATAAGCCATTGGCACTGCCAAGCTCCTAGATGAGACGGTTGACGCCGGAGGACAGGATCTAGACCTCTTCGCCCCAGCATCTTGGCACGGGGTCAGGGTTTGGGGCCTGACACAAGATAAGAAATGGCCAGTAAAAATGATGATGACTGTTTCGAGACTTTAGCGATTGGCACTTGGCATCGTTTTGAGCGAGGATGAGGCTGGACCCCCTGGGAATTAACTGGGCACTTTCTGCCCCAGGTCACCAGCAACCCTTACTTTTCCAGTCCTTTGTTTCCTCCTAAATCACGATGGCACTGGGCAAAAGTGAAGTACCAAGGAGGGCAAAAAACATACAACAGCGGGGATTCGCTGATCGTCACCGACTCAACTACTAATCCGCCCCTTACCGG
>JAANQP010000189.1:0-49784 GCA_011320165.1 Fusarium protoensiforme
CTTAAAATCTCTATAGCTAAGCCTTTATAAAAGACTTAATAAATTAAAGTCTTATATATTATTAAGACCTACCTTTAATCTATGATTTTACCTTAATCTAGCTATTATAGCTTACTATCTTATAGGTACTAGCTATTTGCACTTATATACTTAGTAATAATAACCTAATTATATAACTTAGGGTCCTTTTTAATAGCTTTTCTTTTTTTTAATTAGCTAACTACTAGGCTATTAAGATTAACTCTTTAAAAGATATTAATTTTATTTATATTTTAATAATATTAATACTAGATAATAATAACCTCTAGGTCCTTTAATTAGTTAAATTAAGCCTAGATAATAATTACTTTTAAGCCCTTAATTTACTTAGCTTTAATTTAAAGTATATAAAGTATTTTAATTTATTAGTTATAGGCTATAAATTAATTAATCTAATACTTACTAAGCGGCCTTAAGTCTCCTTAGGCTATTAATATATATTATATTAATTACCTAATTTAAAAATATATTAATAAGGTTCTAAGAATATCTTAAACCCTTAGCTAATTATAGAGCTCTTTTTTAAGGGTATAAAAAAGCTATTATTAACCCTTATGAGCCCTTCCTTTAGGCTCCTTTCTAGCAAGCTAGTCCTAGAGGGAAGATTAAGAAACTAAGTGCTAATTAGCTATTTTAATAATTAAGCTTTTATTTTTAACCTTCTAAATTGCCTTATTAAGGTCTTTATTTATATATTTAGGCATTTTAATTAGCTAAAATAGCTTTAATTTAATATAAAGATCGTTATATAAGTGATCAATTTGATTAAGGTCTTAGTATTGAAGGAAAAAGCGGGGGTGGCGGGTTCCCGGTCATCTAACTTACCACTGATCTATATTATAATGGATGATTGACTTAACGGGCATATACCGCTCGTGGAACTGACAAGTCGAGTATTCATCCAGAAGCTATTCTCTGTTGCGGCTCTGGAATGCTCGTTGAGACTTGGCTATAATTCATTAAGAGATAACTACTCCGTTCAAAGGGAGGACACAGTACACGGTCAAGTTGGTGGTTCATATCTGGGGTATCATCCCCTTGATTCTATTCATTCGTGATCGTAACAGTCGCAGATTTAATACTTCCTCGTCTGCTCATTTTCTCCTTCTATATACCTTTGACTTGCTTTTACCATTTGCCAACCCATTATGCTTCGAAAACCAAGGACACACCGTCATCACCAGCCGTTACGATCCTGGCACCGGTTTCACCCTGCACGAAGCCAAGGACACCACCTCCCTCGCCGTCACCTCGGTGACCCTTCCACTCCTTCTGGAGACCAGCCTCTGCAGCGGTGGCGGCAGCGTTGGGGTTCGTCGCGCCAGCGCCACGGAGATCCCACCGGCGCACCACGCCGTCCATGCCACAGCTGGTGAGCTGCCATGAGTTGGGGATGAACTCGAGCTTGACGACCGAGTGCTCCTCGTGGGCACCGGCGATGTGGCGACGGACGGCGAAACGGCGGGTTGCGTCGTACACGACGATAGAGCCATCGACGGAGCCGGCAGCGAGGAGTGTGCTGGGAGGAGTGTTGGGAGTGGTGACGACAGCGAGCGACTCGATGCTCTCGGACTGGGTGTGAAGAGCGGCGAGGATCTGTCCACCGGCAGTAGATGACGATGCGCCGGCCGCCTTTCCTCCAGCGCGGCCCTTAGCCTGAGGCTTCGCACCAGCAGGGGCGAGCCGGGGAAGAGAGACAATCTTGATAGCACCGGTAGCACCACCAACGGCGAGGAATGTGCCCTTGGGATCAATGGCGAGGGAGTAGAGGCCACCCTCAACCTCGAAACGCTGGTCCTCAGCAGTCAGAGACACGGCAGTCATGCCATTGTCACCAACAAGGTTCTTGGCCGCAGCTTCACCCCAGACATCCCACACATACAAGCTACCATCCTCGGAGATGGTGGCCAGCAGCTGACCATCAGGGGTCCAGGCGCCGGATGTGCAGGAGCCAGTGTGAAGGAAGTAGGACTGAACGATCTGGAGCGGGTTCGCCTTGTCGGAGGCGTCGATGGTGTAGACCCAAACGGAGCCGTCTGAAGCGCCGAGGGCGATGGTGTTGGGGTTTGTAGACGAGGGGCAGGGCACGATCCAGTTGACCTCGGGCACCTCTTGCGCTTCACCCAGGAAGTCCATCTTGAGCGAGGCGTCGGCCCCAACGGTGGCCTTCCATGCGCGTATCCTGCCATCGAGACCACCACTGACGAGAACATCACCCTTGGGAAGCGTCCAGGCAAGCGTATTCACCGAATCGGAGTGACCGTCGATGCTGAATAGGGAGGAGAGCTGAGTTGTCTTGCCGGCGGCTGCGCTGGGGTCGCTCGAGTAGCTGGCGGGTAGAGGAGGTCGCGCCTGAGCAGCAGAGTTATCAAAGACCCAGCCGGCACCCGGGGCGTCGTCTTCTTGGCCAGCCGAACCGCCGACGGCAATGATGGAGGGGTAGACGGGGTGCTGGGCGATGGCGAAGAGGGAGTCTTGGGGGAGATCGAAGTAGCCGATGGAGTCGTTCTGCAGGAGAAGCTCCTCGTTGTCCGAGTCCATGGCGAGGTCATCGTCTTCGGGGATCTCCTCGGCGGCGTCGTCAGCGGCGAGCATCTCCAAGTCGTCGACAGGCTCGTTCTGGTCGCGGGGATCGCGGGGGTTGGAGGACGACATGATGGCGGGGTAGTTGATGCTTCGAGATGTGTTGCAGCAGCCGTAGCCTCGGGGGAGGAAATATGTTTAATAGATCGATAGACAGGAGATAGAGTCACGCCGGATAGTGTGAGCGCGCTCTAGAAGGGTTTGTCAGTCGAAGCTTGCTTGATAAGCAGGCGAAATGTTTTTTCGCTGCGTCGTGGTTGACGGGGCAAGGATTTTTTTCTCGACTGCGGGGTGGTGGCGGTCATGGCAGCCTTGGAAGCGCCAAGCGAATTGCGGAGAGCTTTAATTGAACAGCAGGAGTTTTGCGTCTCTTCTTGAGAAGAATTTATATGCGCTTTTCATGTTGTTCAAGAGGAAAGTGAAGTTGTTTAAAATCATTAAAATTGAAATCGTTCAACTGAAAGATGCCCCAAGGACGCTATTTTGAATCGGCATTCAAGGATCCAAAATGCCAAACAAACACCTGAAGAATCTAGCAGCTCTCCTTCTTAAACGCCTCGCATTGTGAATCGTAAATGGTATGTACATAAAAATAGTCAAGGTAGAATGAAGCGAAGATTATGTTGCTGGTAGGTATCATCGCTCAATAATGAAAAGCCTCCACCCCAGGATATCTCATCTCTCCCCCACCATCCACTCTTCCCTCCTCCACATCACCTTGGTCATGATCGAGGCGACGTTCCATCAGCCCTGTTAACAGCCGAATTGCTCAGCGCGGGCGAGTTACCGTCATTGTTCCAGCCCGTGTGCATGGGGCCATCGCCGGGCAGTTCCGACACGTATGAGGAACCCGTGGGCAGCTCCTGTGGTATGCTCTGGGTTCCGTATAGCTCACTCACGCCCTGGCTGGGCGGTAGCTCCTTGGTCGCGTCGGGGTCATCGGTTGGGATGGCGGTTATGCGGTTCTTGCGACGACGCCACCAGAAGAAACCGCCGATGAGTGCGCCGATGACAACAAGAGGAATCACAACGGCGATGGCTACGATACCACCTGTACCGATTCCGCCATCGTTTCCGCCGCCGCCGGAAGATGATGTCTCGGCTGGTAGTTCAGTCGTGTCGCTCGTTCCGTCAGCCGTCGTGGCATCAGACGTTGTTGTCGCAGATGTTGAGGCGATGTCGCTAGCCTCATAGACCATCTTCAGTCCGTACGCGTTGATTCCATCGCCACCGCTCATGGTCACGGCTGAAGTGGACTCGCTTCCACTGACGAGAGTCGTAACGAGCAGCACAGTCCGCGAGTCGCCCGCGCTCCACGTGCAGTACAGACTCTCCCAAGGTCCCTCGAGAGACTGCGGGTCTGCGACGCACCACATCTTGATGCCGTTGCGCTCCGGGCAGCACGTCACGGTAGTTCTGTCATCGCCGCTGTTGGATCGTGTACAGCTCCTTTGCGCCGTGTATCCCGAGGGACATGCTGTCCCGGGAGAGTAGTAGGCTGTCGGAGCTGGGTCGAAGTCGTCGGGGAGACATGATGTTGCAAAGTCGATGCCCACGACTGTCCGGCTCGAGATGGCGTTGCAGGTGGTGCCGGGTGAGTAGTCGGTGGGAAGGGGTCCCACAATGGATATGGATGTGGATGTCATGGTGGTTGAGTGTCCAAGAGCGAGCGTCGCCTTCTTAACGTCCGTCCTGCTATGATGGTGATCAACACCAAAGAAACAATGGCTGGATGTCGTGTCGTCTGCTGCCAGGAAACCCTCGGCGCTTAAAGAAAAGCAGATTGACAAAGCCAACTGCCACCGGCAACAACACCTTCATCTCTCACGCAGGGATCCTTCAGTTGTAATATGCCCTTAGTGTTCCGGGTCCAATTTCTCCACCCACATCGTATCAAAGCGTCTGGGCCAGTTGTGGGATCGCCTTCCCTGCTCAGCCCTGGGAGATGGGGGCCATCGTTACCTCAAGAGGCCTAGACTCGAGCCGCAGTCCGTTGGACACGGAGGAAGGATCGTCGAGCTTCGCCTCTCTTGAATGGACCATGATTCGGTCGATAGTGCCCGTTTGGAACTTGGGCTTTATTAGCTCAGGGCTTCATTTGCTGGGTCATAAATAGCAGCTCAGATAACCTAACTGCAATGAGGGACTGCGGCGGTTGTTGTTGCAGACTCGAGTCTCCCAAGAAAGCCAAATCTCGAGTTTCAAAAGCTTGGCTTTGAGCCAAGAAGTGTGAAACCGCCACACGCACCGGTCTAAGGGGAGGGGCCGCAGCGGCTGCAACGCCTTCCGAGCAGCGCCCCAGACGCCGTCGTATCCTATTCGACAAGATGGTGATAACTTCACTTCCATCTCCACAGTGTCTTGGGGGAACACTCTTGACCGTTGCCCCAGGCAAGGCATATCGACACGAGATATCCTCAACCACTTGCGTCTGCGTTCCCAGAAAACGCCAGACCCCAACTCACTAACAAGAATAGACTCTCGCTTCCCAGTAGCGCTTACACCCGCTCCCTGCAAAGCCCATCAGAAATCCATGACAAAGCGGGCAGTCTGGCGACTATCCAGGCCGCTGATTCGCGATGCCGCGTAAAGACAACCGCGCTGACACGGGTATCGAACATGGGGCCATCCTTGATGTTGGAGATTGGACGACTCTGAGGAAGTCCCGAGCAGGTCTGGATCCTTGCATGTAACCCTGGTCTCTGCTCGGACTCGTCAGAAGTGCGAGGTGCACAAGGATCAGTTTTGCACCTCCACCGATTGACTCGGATATCGTACGTGCAAGTCTGTAGGCTAGAGTTTGAGCTGTCGGCTTGTCATTCACAGACGGGGTCAATTGGCAGTTGAGGGTGGTCAATTGATAGAGACTGGCCGTTCTGTAGGCCACCCAGGCTGAATATATAACCCGACTTCATTCCCCCATAGTGTATGTAAGTCGGCCTCGTTCGACATGTGATGCCAACACCACGAGTTGACCCGAGTCAAACTGAAAGACTGCCATACTAGCATTGCTCGATAACGCCTAGAAGCTCGCCGATCTGTCCAAGATGTAAGATATTGATAGCTACTTACGAAGCACCGGTGAAGCATGGCCCAAACAACAACCTCCTGAATGGTATCTTGCATGCGCGCCGTCAACGTCTGAATCCCCTGATTCTTCGTCTCAGCCTACCCATCCAGCACCTCGACCCAGTTCTTCTCGGACCGCTTCCTCCTCCATCGCTCCTTTGCAGCCTGGCGAACAACCTTCTCCTCCTCTCCAACCTCACCAGCCTGGCTTGCCATCTCGCGAATCTGGTACTTGATCCCTAAAGACAGCATCTTATACCACCCGCTGTGAATCTTGCATCGCTTCCGCTCGCACATGCCCCTCACATCGTCGTCCTCGCCTAGAGGGTCGCCTAGCTTTGATGCTTTGAAGATGGCCTCGCCCTCGGGTGACTTGGCAAATGCTGCGAAAGAGTCCCGAGCACTGATGGTGTCGAGACGCTGGTCGTAGCCACAGATGTCTTCCTTGAAGTGACCTGCACTGATGGCTGCCTGGCGTCGACTGTGCGCGAGATCAAGAAGAGCGAGCATCTTGTGGCAGAGGAGTGTCTCTTCGGCAAGGTGAAAACGTGCCGCAGCTGCGTTTTCTAGAAATTCCTTCTCCTCCTCGGATAAATGCTTCGATGCATCCTCTTCATTGTCTAAGAAATGGTCAACGAGCTGTGCCATCAATGACAAGTGACGAAATAACTGACCTTGCCCCTTCTCTTCTTCTTTTGGCTTTCCATCCGAGAATGGTGTCTTGACCAACCGCCAGAGCCCCTGTTCATCCACGCCGGATAGGCCACCGCTCAGCAATGCCATGAACTCCTCCTGGATAAGCTGATCATTAACACCCCCTTTGCCTTTGGTCTTGGGCAGCTTGGCCACCATCCGCTCCCACCAGGTCTGGGCATGCTCATTTGAACAAAAGACGCTCTGCTCCTCCTGCGCTACGCGAGATGGTCGCCGGCAGCCAGTCAGGGCGCAAGTCTTTTTGTATAATGTCATGAGGTCGTCGGTGGTGCAGTTTGGGCAAATAAACTTCTCGATCAGAGACTCGCCAATGTCCTTGCTCATGTTGATACATTCTCCGTGAAACCAATCCTCGCAGTGTTCGCAGAAAATCATCCAACGGTGGTCATCTGGGCCGCGGCAGAGACAGTATGGACCATTGTCTGACTCCTCGGATGCCGCTTCGGAAGGGGCCTGGCCAGAGCCTGATGAAGGCGTGGACTTGGACTTTTTGGCAGCTCTTGGGCCACCACTGTTCTTTGTCCGCTTGGTAGGCTTCTTCACCGCAGACGCGGTGCCCTTCTTCTTTGCTGCTGTGTGGGCAGGCATGTTGTTGGATGGTTCTGTGGATGTAGATGGAGGATGAGAGGGAGACTTGGAAGAAGAAAGATGGGCATCTGAGGGAGGATGAGGAGTAGAATCGGCTAGAGTATCGCTTTTGACATCATCCTCAGCAAGGTCGAGCCGGGCCTGGTCAGCCCCTCCGATTGTGAATGTTGTTTGTTCCATTGCTGACTTGTTGGTGTAGGTGAATGTAGATGCGGTCTTTGCAATCGCGTTTTTGCCCCTTAAAATAACCTGGTCACTTGACACAAACGCCGTTTTTAGATTATACCCATGAGAAACACGCCGACAATAAGTTTTCCCAATAAAAAAAAGCCCAATCCGTTGGGTATTCGCGATAAATGATGAATCGGTGTAAATGATGGCTCAAAGAGGAAAGCATTCATTGAATGAACACTCGAGGAAATTGAATGACTAAGCATACCATGCAGCGAATCCGCCTGCACCCCACCTGGGTTTTGGTAGCGCGCCGGTAAAAGCTCGGGCCTCGTAATTTTGGAGAGCTTGTGATAATCGGAAGATGTAAGTTAGCAGAGACACAGCTTTTGCATGAGCTTCACCGGAACCTCTCCGTAGAGACAATTCGTCATGTCCAACCCGGTCGCGACTTCCAGAGCCCTCAGGGGCGTATTCTCTACCGTCTCGACGCGGCAGTGCCAACGCTGCTTCGCCAGCAGCGCCCTCCAGCCGAAACAGCTCCGGCCGACCCTCCGAGCGCCCGTCCCGTCGAGACAGCCGATTACCCAGCGCCGGACCAAGTACAAGACGATCGAGCAGGCCAAGAGCCGATATAGCAATGGGGTATGAACCGGCAGGGTCGGCGAGAATGCGACAAGCAAAAAGGAACAGTGCAGTGGCTGACAAATGCGCAAATAGCCCTTCTCATGGAAGGCCGGCATCCTGTTCGTCGGCACCTGCGGCTTGTTGGTGTGGTATTTCGAGTATGAAAAGGAGCGCATGCAACGCAAGAGAATAGCAGAGGCTGCCAAGGGCGTGGGCCGACCCAAGGTTGGAGGAACGTTTGAGCTGGTGGACCAGAACGGGAAGCCCTTTACGAGCGAGATGATGAAGGGCAAATACTCACTGGTGCGTCCTGCACTTTCTACTGCGCGACTGTTGGGATCATTGCTAACTTGTCCAGGTCTACTTTGGCTTCACCCGATGCCCCGATATCTGCCCCGAGGAGCTCGACAAGATGGCTACCATGTTCGATATCGTCCAAGAGAAGGCCCCCGATGCTCTCCTCCCCATCTTCATTACTTGCGACCCCGCCCGTGACGACCCTCCCGCGCTCAAGGAGTATCTCAGCGAGTTCCACGACAAGTTCATCGGTCTTACGGGCACATATGACCAGATCAAGGCTCTCTGCAAGAAGTACCGCGTCTATTTCAGCACGCCACAGAATGTCAAGCCAGGACAGGACTACCTGGTCGATCACAGCATTTACTTTTACCTCATGGATCCGGAGGGCGACTTTGTCGAGGCCCTGGGCCGACAGCACTCGCCCCAGCAGGCTGCTGCTACCATTTTGGATCACATGAAGGACTGGAAGCATTAAGGCAAACGGATTAATCTGTTCATGTAAAAGCAAAAAAACGGTGCAGGAATCTTGGGCATGAGAGATGATGGGTTCTGTAAAAGTACTGTACCACCAGAAGGATGATAGAAGGATGCCACGACGGTAAAACCACTCAATCAATTGTATACTTGTACATCTATCATCCAGCAGCGGCACAATATCAAGGGCTTCCCCCTATCAATTGTCTTAGAATTGTTGTTTGCGAGTTATTGGGTCCATCCGACCAGCACGTTCATCAACGCGTATCGGATATTGGCGGGGTTTTCCGACGATTGCTGTTATCGCTTATGACTCTAACAAATACGTGAGCAAGCTCCATGCCAACCGAAACATTTGAGTGACAACTTTTCTTTCCCACCACATCCAAATATCCAGCTCAGATATATTCGATCCTTCAACCGGAATTGGTATCTTTTTTCCCTGTTTAGCCAGCGACTATGCAACGTTTCGGCGCGATCGGCCAGTGCCGATTGGCTGCGCGTCGGTGTGCCGTGCCGATGACGGCCGCTGTCTCTAGGTTCCCTCGCGGTATCCAGGGAGGCTCACGGGCGTTCCGCACTTCTTCCTTCTTCTTTTCAAAGCCGGATGGCTCATTAGCGAACCCGAATGACTTCCAGGAACCTAGCGAGGCGTCACGAAAGCTGTTCTCTGAGATTGCCTTTGCTTTCGAGTAAGTGCGAGATGGAACCATTACACTGCTTTCTCAACCCGAAACTTGAGACATGCGTGCCATCCATGTTGAACTACAGACTACTAACTCCTGACTAGCATCGATGGCGTCCTTTATCAAGGCCGCAATAGGGTCGAGGGAGCTGAAAAGGTGATCAAGATGATCCGCAGCAACGGTATCCGATATGTCTTCCTCACAAATGGAGGCGGTGTACCTGAGGTCAAGAAGGCCGATACTTTGCAAGAGCGTCTGCAGATTGCCAAGCACGACGACGTGATACGTGGGAGGATGATCCTGTCGCACACGCCCATGAGCGCCTGGAGTGACGAGCTTAAGAATCACGGCACCATCCTGATCACAGGCTCTCATCCCGAGCAGGCTCGCCAGATCGCGCTTGAGTGAGCTCCTACCCCTGAATTTGAATGACATCTTTGTGTGGCTAACTGGCTTAGTTATGGCTTTAAACGAGTCGTTACTCCTGCGGACATCCTCGCTGAGTGTAAGGATGTGTTCCCATTTGATCACCTAGGAGGCGACATTAATGGGAGACCTGTGCCATTGCCCGATGGAAAGCGAATCCCTCTTCTCAAGGATCCTTACACAACAAATATCCCACACAATGCTCTCAAGATTGACCAGATTTTCGTCTGGAACGACCCAAGGGACTGGTCTGTTGATATTCAGATTATCCATGATCTCTTGATCTCGCATGAGGGTTATCTCGGCACCGTCTCACATAGGAACGGCGACAAATCATTGCCAAACAATGGTTGGCAGCAGGACAACCAACCTGGACTCTGGATTTCCAACATGGATCTTCTATGGAAGACAAATTACCCCGTGAACCGGTTCGGAACTGGGGCGTTTATGGAGGCTCTCAAGGGAGTGTGGTCGATGACGACAGATGGAAAGGAACTCGAGTACAACGCCTTGGGGAAGCCATCCAACTATACATACAAGTACGCCCACGACAGGCTACTACAGTACTACCATGACATGGCTTGCAACAGGGGCAAGAGTCCCTCGCACGACATCACAGAGTGCCACCCTCTACGACGCGTCTACATGATCGGCGACAACCCCGAGAGCGACATCCGAGGCGCCAATGACTTCAACGCCGACGACGGGACCGAGTGGGTGCCGATTCTGGTGCGGACTGGCGTCTGGCGGCAGACCTTGACGGAGAAGGAGCCGCGCCACAAGCCGGCCGTCATTGTCGACGATGTGGTGGATGCTGTTGTCTGGGCGCTCAACAACGAGGGTATGAAGGCGACAAGGGAGTGGCTCCTGTCAGCCATCTCGCATACCAAGGGCTATGTCAAGGTGCCGGCGCTGGAGCAGAAGGGCAGCGTGAAGGAGACAGGAGTCAAGTATCCTAGTGAAGAGGAAGCTGGCGAGGTGAAGCTTTAGGGGCTCACTGGGCATGGATCCTGATTGCAGTTGAGTATTAACATAGAGAATTATATGGTCATACCAGAGTTTGTCAAGGAGATATTCTGCTCATCTCACTTTACCATCCATAACCCTAGCTGAAGCAAGGATTCCTACACCACCACACAAGCTCAACTGAGAGCGAAGAGTCGAAGAACATGACCAAAACTCACTGAAGGAGCCGCCGAGGGGACTGCATGTTTCGGAAGGTGCGGTACGGTCCGCAGTCCCCAAAAGGCCACCTACTGTTGAAGATGCTGTTGGCGCTAAGGTGTCGGGGATGCCGTCTTGACGCATGTCGCGGACCAACACCAACACCATTGCAACGTTGGCTTCGCGCACGAGACCACTTGCTGAGAGAAGGTGTTGTTAGAAGAGGAAGGAGATGTAGGAGATCCTGAACTCTAAAGGCCTCTGTTTGGTCCTGGTTGGCAATTGCAGAATCAGATCACAAAACGGCTGCCTGTTGGGCCTGGGGATGGGCCAGCTCGAGGCCAGATGACCATGTCTCAGGTCTCTTGGCCTGCAGCTGCATGAGATGGGATGCAGGTAATCGAGTCTCTCTACTTTCAGCTCTGATGCGACTGTAGCCTAAAACCCAGTCGCAGAACTAGAATGTTCTCAGCTTCACCTCCCTTCTCTTGTAACTCCATGTTCCCCAAGATTTGGCCTTGTCCTTCATTCATCACTTGGGGCCCTCCCTAACCCTGGCAACTCGATACCTCTAATCATCTTTGAAATATCGTGTACATCTCCAAGATGCCGAAACAAAAGAGTTCATCGACGGAACTCGACTCGCTCTACGATGCGCTCGAAATCCCGCAGAAGGGCAAGGTCCCCTGTCTTGGGCACATGGACCTCGGCATTGGATGTAAGAACAAGCGAAATCGTCGAAAAGGAAATATCGAATCGATTCTACATGGCATAATCGATACCATCGAGGATGGGGCCACAACAGATTCGCCCGATGTTCACGAGTTGCTCATGGATCTGGCCCGGATGCTTACATGTTCGAACGTGGACCACGATCATTTGGTTTATCGCGGGCACCATGCCTACGGCAAGCACGAATACGTTGCCTTTGTACTTGGCGAGAGATTGAGCCATTGGGATGGAGATTCGGATGGCGAAACACTAGAGAGTATCAGGAGTGACACGCCAACTCGTCTCCTTCAATATCGTAAGCAGGCCGAATCGAGCGATGGCGAGCACGAGTACGTGGAAGATGGTGATGAAGACTACGACGAAGAGTACTCGGAAGATGAATATAACGATGAGGAATATGAGGACGAAGACGGAGAAGATGATGATGAAGATGAAGAAAGTGGCAATGACAATGAAGATGAGGAGGATTTCGAGGAGGGCAGCGAGGAGGGCAGCGAGGAAGAAAATGAGGCAGTGACTGCCAAAACGCCGACTATATCTTGTCGCCAAAGACCGGAACTCAACAGAGAGACGGCCATGATAAACGAGTCGGCATTTGTCACGCCAACCAAACAGCGTGGCAGACCAAGGCGCAACTCACGGCCCAGCACACCGGGAATGAGACAAATAGTCGACGGCTTTGGCTCTTTGTCAGTCATCGACGATGCCTCGACCTCATCCCCCGACTCAGTCATCTCGCCAGGTGTCAGCGAAGTCTTCAGCCCTATCTCGACTGCTTCGACACCAATGTCTATTCCTGACTCGGAGTTTCGTCCTCGCCGCTCTCGCTATTCAAGAGGCGAAGACGAAAGTCCAACGCGAAGGGGAAGAGCTGCCAACAAAGGCCCTGCCTCTAGCCTGTCACCAACTTTCAAAGACGGTAAAGACTCTACTGCTGCGAGGAAAAAGAGTTCTCGAAAGGGAAACAAGCAACTCGAACAGGACCAAGACTCTGATAGCGAACGGAAGACGGACGACGAAGAGGAGTTTGAGGAGCAACCCACAAGCAAGGGGGCAAAGGCATCACTTTCCCTGGAGCTTAGAAAGATGACATTTGAGTCAATAAACGAGGACAAAAATCCGGTGAGAACGCTCCTGACACGCTTGCACAAGACCCTTGAAAAAAAGAGCCTCACGTCAGGCTGGGTATACTGCTTCGCTGAAAAGAAAGCTCCTGGATATCTCAAGATTGGATACAAACAATACAAGGACGGCAATGGCAAAACTACACTTTCGCGCGAGGACGAGAAGAACCCCGCCCAGGTCATGAAGAGGCTTCGGGAGTGGGAGCGAAATTGCAAGCACGACATAGTCTACAAATTCATTTACTTTATGCCGTGCGCGGCAGAGACGATGGAGAGATTGGTCCATCGGACGTTGCACAAGAGCAACAGAAAGGCCCAATGCCCCAACCCAACCTGCAAGACGGAACGACACAGAGAGTGGTTCGAGATTTCGGAGATGGAGGCCCGCAGGGCCGTTGAGGTGTGGCAGCAGTTCAGCAAACTCAAGCCATACACCGACCAGGGGCGACTGGAAGATTTCTGGCACAACAGCACATATGGCTACTACAACGTTTCTGGTGACTGGCCGGTCGAGAAGTGGGTGTATGAGCGATGGGCCGAGGTGATAGTCCCGGCGGCAGTTGAGCGCAAGAAGCAAATCGACGAGCTGCAAATGAAGGAGGCTCAGCTTGCGAAGAGGCGGGGGGAAGCACGGAAGAGAAAGAAAGAGGTTGGACTTGAGATCCAGGCTCTTGAGCAAAAGGAGAAAGAGATTCAACAGGAGTTGGCTGAGTTGCAAAGCCAGCACTGAGAAGACGGACTGACGATGGTATTTGCTAAAGGCTGGCTTCGAGCAGGCTGAAGAATGTAGTATCTTGCAGAGATTTCACCTTGCGGGCGCAATGACCACATCTTTTACATGGAATGTCTACCATCTCGGCTTCAATGTATGAGGATCAGTCGAGCATTGATGAGACCAAGTAGTTGGTGAGCTGCGGCTCGGCCATCACCGGCACTACTTGCTTTTGTGCTGGGTCAGTAACACATCCCCGAGGTTACATACATTGAATCAACCTGACGCCGTGCAAGGGATGACATGACGATACACGTCAAGCCAAAGGATGAGGTTCAACGTCGGCAATGAAGCCGGCCCCGAGTGAGGCTATAAAGGTCCACCGAGCCTGGGATGGAGCGTGTTCTGGAGCGTGGGGGGAGCATGGCAAGAGAGTTAGCCTGCAAGCTCTTGGAGGAGGTATCATGACACGGCCGAGTGGGTTAGCTGTGGTGAACCGTCACCGTCGCCGTGACCGAACCCATTATCATCCATCCTCTTGGACAATGTTATGCCGAGAGTAGCCCCCCACGGCTTCGGTGCCCGAGTGGGTCTTTTGTGCCGGGACCCGGTAGGCAGGATTCCGGATGGGCAGGCCACCCTCCGGCACGGACCGAGAACGAGAGGGTCAAATAGTTTCAGGGTGGTGAATGCGACTTTTCATTATCACCAACTTATGGGGAGAATCCTTGTCTGGACGGTGGTGGTGGTCGGCGGTGAAGAGTTTCTCCACGAAAGACCCCACCGAGAGCATGTGAGACACTGCCAAAAACTGCCACCGAGGATGATCCAAAGGGGGATAGCGTCACTAGCCACCGGAAATTACGTCACCCGGCAAAACGGGGGTCTGGACGTTCTCGACGCCTCCCGACAGCCGCATTCCCCTCCTTCCCCCGGTGGGCCCCCCTTGTTCGGCGGAGAACTGCCACGCTCCCTCCCCCTCCTTTCGGTGACGATTTTGGGGAAGAGATTCCAAGGGATTGGGTTAAAATGCAGCCAATGAATGACGGGACGTATCACTGATTAGTTTGGTTTTGCCTCTTTTGTGTGACGTGGTGTCGCCTCTCGTCAGACAATCCCAGGCCGTGAACCGCGAACCCTTGAGCCTCTGGGCGCCCGCGGATTGCTTCCGGGGCCTGGGTCTCCGGTGACGTTTGTTAGCCCAGTTCGAGACGGGACGGATGGGCACCGAATAGGAAGCCGGGACTTTGTCGTACCTGCCTTCTGGCTCTGGCTCTGGTTTTGGTTCTCAGTGGTTCTGCCGCAGGAGAGATCATGTGGCCTCCTTCCCTTGTGACATTGGCGTAGTTTTTTTTTTTCTCTCCTCCCTGCCTTGCTTGCGATTACTTCTACTCTCTTATCGCCCACTTCAATTCGACCTCTTCCTCTCTTCTTTCACCTCCAAAGTCACCTCCTTGATACGATTCACTTTATCAGTGCCCTTGTCCTTCTATCGACAGACGTCTATTAAACGAAGCGAATCACAGGCTGCACAAAGCGAATAAGCCTTTTCGACCCTACCCAGACCCCTGACTCGCTGATAAGCGCACTCCTCCACCTCCCTGATCCAGCAGCCCGCCAGCCCACACACACGCGAGCCACAGATTGACCCTTGGACCGCTTTTCTTCTTCTGGGAGCGAGAGGGGGACACAACCGACACATCTCTCGCATATTGCATCCTGCAGCCGCAGCCTACGCCTCAATTATTTGCCAATTTCTTCCTCACCGCGACTCCTGTCCCCTCTCCTTGGATATTTTCCGATCAACCTCGCAAACCTTTTTTCTCCAGGCGACGACAATCAATTGGACCCCAACAGCTGAAACCCGATAGAAACCCCGCCATGTCTGCGGCACCGAGCCCCACGATCAATGGCCTCTCTGCGCCCTTGCGCTCGGCACTCAAGAGCGAGGACGATGAACGCCCCTACCCATCTAGTGGTTCTCTCAAAGGTACGTTGAAGAAGGATTCCGTAGATAGTCATCGCCTCGAATCACGTTCGAGGTGGTTTCCGGTACTGGGGCTGGCACAACTCAATTCCCCCTGAGCATGTCATGGAGCTTGACCCGCGAACGGATCCAGGATGTGACGCGCGCGGGCATGCGATGGCATATCATGTTCATGATTGCCGAGCAATACCATGAGCAAGACGGATGGACGACTTGGTAAGTTGGCTCTGTGCCTTGCTCATGCGTTCGAGTGATTGTCCTCTGCCCCGTTTGCTATGCGGCCTGCGCGTGCTCATCTTGTATCTGGAGTTTGCTTGAGCACCATGACATGACATTCCTGCACCATCAACGTAAATGAGATCTAGAGCTCACACACCACAGCTGTACAGATTGCGGAACCCGAGTCTGAAATCCAGATGCTGGAGGATGAATCCCTGCCTATGAAGCAGTTCTCTGCTGGCTTCAGACGACGCCTGAGCGGTAAGCTCGTGCCATCTCAACTCCCCAACGGTTCTTCCAGGTCGTCATACAGCGAAAGCCCTTCCCCAGCTCACCACACCGAGGACTCGGGACCAACCTCCCATCCCAGTTCGCATCCTCACAGTCACCGTCGCCAGTACTACAGTGAGAAGCTTCTAGCCCAGGTTGGAGATTGGCTGGAGCATGAGCGGACCAAGGCAGCTGGGAGAAAGTCCAAGAAGACCACTCGTCGACGCAAATCCAAGTCGCCTCCCAAGACAAAGGGCCCCGAAAGGGCCCCAGCCTCGGGCAAGGAGCCTGAGCGCTCTCAAGGGTCTGATCAGGAGCAGAACAGTCGCTCGCGCTCTGATTCCATTGACTCTGACTCAAGCGATGTTTCCTTCGACAGACTTCAGCGCATTTTGGAAGACTCGATGGCTCACATGGGCTTCACGGCGGTTCCTCACTTCCCCCCCAAGTTGACACGCCCAAAGAACCGAAAGGTTCCCTCTCGAGCCTCGCTGCGCGGTGCCTCCTCCGATACTGATTATGCCGATGGAGACGCCATCGTTCCCAGCTGCGATGCTTGGCTGGACAACTCCAAGACCATGAGCTATGGAGGCGGTGGTAGCACTGAGGATTTGGCCGCCACCAATGGCTCCGACGATAAGGCCGACAAGGAGCGTGAGAACTGGCTCAGCTTCAAAAACGAAATCATTCGTATCGCACACACCCTCAGGCTCAAAGGATGGAGACGCATCCCTCTTGGAGGCGGAGATAAGATCTCCGTGGAGCGTCTCAGCGGTGCTCTCACCAACGCTGTCTACGTTGTCCACCCTCCTCGTAACCTTGAGGAGGTCGAGGGCAAGCGTATGCCTTCCAAGCTTTTGCTTCGTATCTATGGTCCACAGGTTGAGCACCTCATCGACCGAGACAACGAGCTCCAGGTGTTGCAGAGACTGGCACGCAAGAGAATCGGACCACGACTGCTCGGTACATTCCAGAATGGTCGATTTGAGCAGTTCTTCGACTCCATCACCCTGACCCCATCGGATCTTCGCGACCCCGAAATGTCCAAGCAGATTGCCAAGCGAATGAGGGAGCTTCACGAGGGCATTGAGCTGCTGCCTCGCGAGAGAGAGAACGGGCCAGCAACATGGAAGAGTTGGGATCAGTGGCTCGATAATGTCGAGCGCATTGCCACCTTCCTAGATGAGGAGCTCGAGAAAGAGGCCAAGCCGCCGACGGAGCCACGCAACCCCATTGTCCATGCCTGGAAGAGCAATGGCTACGTCTGCGGCACTCCCTGGCCTCAGTTCAAGGACATGATGGCCAAGTACCGTGCCCATCTCTACAACCACTACAAGGGCGGTCAACGGGAAGTCAAGGACAAGCTTGTCTTTGCCCACAGTGATGTGAGTACACACAATGAGACCATCGATGAGAGAGTTGGCTAATACCTTGCAGACACAATATGGCAACATTCTTCGAATTCGGCCCAACGATGAAAAGTCACCGCTTCTCCAGCCTGCCAACCAGCACAAGCAGCTCATCGTCATCGACTTTGAGTATGCAGGCCCCAACACGCGTGGCCTCGAGTTCGCCAACCATTTTAACGAATGGACGTACAACTACCATGATGCTGCAGCGTCATGGGCGTGCAACGAGAAACGGTATCCCACCCCTGACGAGCAACGTCGTTTCGTCAGGGCTTACGTCGATCATCGCCCCCGATTCCAAGGAAACGGGTCCACTCCACGCCTGGCTCCTTCGGACGGGAACTTGTCCAGTGGCACTTCCACGCCCATTGCGACCCCCCTGTCGACCCCCAGCAACCCTCCTGCCAGCAGCTCCAGCTCCATCGTAGAATTCATGCTTGATGCACGAGTCCCTCCCGGAGGATGGAGCGCTGCAGAGCGAGCCAACGAGGAGGAGCGAGACCAGCGCGTGCGAGCACTGTTGGAGGAGACGCAGTGGTGGCGCCCGGCCAATCATGCACACTGGATCGCGTGGGGTATCGTTCAAGCCAAGGTCCCAGTCCTTGACGACGCTGTGAAGGAGGAGGACCTCGGACCTGACGAGTTTGACTACCTCAGCTATGCCCAGGACCGTGTCATGTTCTTCTGGGGAGACTGCGTGCAGATGGGTCTCGTCAAGAAGGAAGAACTGCCAGAGCTGCTGCAGAAGAGGATGAAGATTGTCGAGTACTGAGAGCTGGCTTCTGTGAGTGAGCAGCGAGGAGGTCTGGGTCGGAGGAATCAGAGCGAACAGCCGAGGTGAGTTGGCTTTGATGTTAATGACGAGTGCAAATGACATGGCGGACCATCCATCGCCTTGCATCTAAGAGATTGAACGACTTTTGGATGTTTCTTTTCAACACTTTTTTAGTATCAGCGACGGCATAGAATCTTCAGTTGAAGAGATGCACAAGCAAGCTTTTGTCTTTTCAACAATGCCAGAAAGGTATCTTGTAGATACTTTAAACAAAATAAATGATGTACGTTGAAAACGAACTTGGGCTTGTGGGAAGGCGTCGTGATGTCGTAATTCGTATCATATTTTCATGCTTATGTGTCTAGATGCTTATGCCCTCCTGTGTTAAATTTCGTAAATCTTTGTATATATGAAGGCTGACTTAGGCATCGAGCTTCAAACGATCCAACATGGCATCAATCTTGCCCAGCAGGATCTGATAGTTGATGGCATCCGAGGCAAACTCGTCCTCTGCGACCTCACCATCCAACGTCCGCACAGCTGCCTCCTTCTTTTCCTCGCCATTCGCCTCCTTTGCCTCTCCGTTTGTCTCACCATCTTTCCTAGCTGTGCCATTCGTCTCCCCTAAAGAAATAGCGGCCTGATCTGCCATGGCAGATGCCAACTCGGCGTCGAGCTCACCCGTCTCATCCATCATCTCATCCAGACCAGCATCCTCGAAGCGTAGTCTGAATCGATCTGACAGGTAGTACCGAATATCATCGAGCAACTCGATCGTGTCTGTCTCCTCACGTGCCGTCAGACGCTGGGCAGACTCGGCGATTAGAGCTTGGAAGTCCTCCTCGTCGACATAGTCCTCAAGGCGGTAGGCGAGATAGCGGGCTGCGAATTCTTCGAGACGTTGCACGCGGAGATCCCAGGCAGCGTGGATGACATCGTAGATGTTGATGGGCTCCATCTCGACTGTCTCGTGGGTGTCTGCCTCACCTTGGCCTTCCTCGTGGGCCTGGCCGTGGGTGCGGTCGACCAGGACGTTGGAGGTGCCGCTGCCTAGTGTGCTGATGGCGACGGCAGCCTTGCTCTTGAGGTTGTCGAGGAACAGCATATCGGCTGCGTACAGCAGGTCGAGAGCATGCTCGAGGGGGCAGACGACGGTCTCGGTGTAAAGGAAAGTGAGGATGATCTCGAGTACGGCCGGTGAGCAGTCGACAGTAACGACGCGGAGATGGTCAGCGCGGTGAGATTCGACAAAGTCGCCCGAGAACATCTTTTCAAAGTACTCGCTGCGGATGAGCATGGCCTTGTGCGCGGGATACATGACCGACTTGGGGGATTTGGTAGAGTTGTTATTGCCAGCTGGACCGATGGGTATGGTTGGTTTGTCCTCAGCTCGCTCCGTCTTTTCCTCTTGGGCTTCGATAGGCTCGTCTGCGCGCAAGAGAACGTCTGCAAACATGGCGTTGTCGTGTTGCCACTTGACATCCTTGACTCGATCCGAGTCCACCACCATCTTGTGCCCCACGACATTCTGTTGGAAGAAGTCTTCTAGTTGTCCCCTCGCCCGTTCCACCTCGTCCTGATACCGTTGACGGGCAAGTCTCCTGTCTGCCCCGGCGAGGATTGCTTCCCAGAGGGACTCAACCTCGAGCTGCTTGCTAATTCTCGACAGTCCGTTGAGTATATCCTCCTCAGAAGCATCGGTTCCCGCAGGCGCAAGATCTCGCGGTACTTCACCTAAGTAGAGATACCTCAGGACGATCTGAAAAGCCTCAACGGGGACAGCATTGGCAAGATTCCAAGTAGCCGTGTTGGGAGCAGCGGCCAACTTTGCCTTGAAGTAAGGTGACCTTGAGGCAAGTAAAAACTTGTGCAGCTCAAAGGAGCGTGAGCCGGCGACGAGGGTGATATCTGCGGTACTGGGTGAAGGGCGGCCCAGGAGGGTCGAGATGTGGGAGGACCAGTAGACGTAAGGGTCCGAGGACTTTGAAAAGTCGTACTGCAGGAGGAGGTTGCGGATGCGGTCGTTGAGGGCGTTGTAGATGCATCGCTCGCCCTGGAAGGTGTTGCGCTCGGCGAGGGCGCCTTGAGTGGTTGATGATGTGAGTTTCATGATGAGATATGGAGGGAGACTATGCGACACGACACGAAATAACACAATTGAACATGAAACAGAATGAAAAACTTACCAGATTCTAATAGTAGTTGAACAAGCTCATAGTGTCCACACAAACTCGCCTAGTTACCGTCAGTCTCTCAGCTCAGCACTCAAACTTCATGACATAACCCACGATGATGAGGGGCGTATAGTCAAACCTGTCCTTGCCATTGATGTTGACGCCGCGGCTGATGAGCTCCTGGCAGGTCCTCAGGTCGCCATGCCTGCAGGCCATGAGGAACTCGTGAAACTCGGGGCTGTCGTCGAGGGGGTTCTCGTCACGGAGGACGCCGCTCTTGATGAGCTGTGCCTCCTCGCCGAGCTTCCCCTCGAGCTCATCTTTGCGGAGGACCATGGTGATAAGGTGTAAACTATATATATGCCTCAGGAGGCTAATTGAATAAAAGAATCCAAGTCAAGTTGTCTATAAGAAGTTCAATTCTTATCTCCGAAGCCCCGTAGGTCTTGATTATCAAATCACAGTCATGGACCCCTCCAAAAAGTCGCCATCACCATAAACGGCCATCAAATGGCCCTCAGCCAATCAGCATCGACCGGTTCCTCGACGTCACCGCCACGTCCCCTTATCGATAACGAGGCTCTTTCCGGGTCAACCCCGGGTGGGCCTTCGTTGCCATAACAACGGCGCCAGGTGTTTACTCTGTGGGACTGACCGGGGTTGAGTGAGTGGGAAGTCAAGTTTAGTCCAAGGCCCATTTTCACGACCACGCTCTCTTTGTTTAAGCTCCCGCTCTTGCTTTCCCTCTCTCTTCTCCTCCTCCTCATCCTTTTCAAACAAACCTCTTTAAACCTCTCTCGCATCGCGATAACCTCTACTAACCGACAGCAGGGTTTGTGTGTGTGTGTGTGTGCTTTTTTTTTTACCTTTCTCATTGTTCTTTGTACAAGTCTTTTGCGTACCTCGTCCCCCACCTCGATCGCCAATTTACTCGTTCAACGGCGTGACTGTTACCGTCGAAGCAGGACTGCATGGGTTGGACCGGTCATTTATCGTGAATTGACTTCATCATGTCTTCCGAGGATAAGTACGAGACGTTGGAGAAGATTGGTAAGTCACTCTCAAACTCTACTTCGTGATTTGCTGCACGCACCGCCTATTCACGCTCGCTCGGCTCACCGACTGACACAACCAAACCACCAGGCCATGGCTCCTTCGGTGTCATCCGCAAGGTTCGGCGGAAGACCGACGGCTTCATCATGTGCCGAAAGGAAATCTCATACCTCCGAATGTCGCAAAAGGAGCGCGAGCAGCTCCACGCCGAGTTCCAGATCCTGTCGACCCTCCGCCACCCCAACATCGTCGCCTACTACAACCGTGAACACCTCAAGGTCAGCCAGGACCTACACCTCTACATGGAGTACTGCGGCAACGGGGACCTCGGCCGTGTCATCAAGGACCTCACGATGAAGGGCCAGCGGGCCCAGGAGAGCTTTGTCTGGAGCATCTTCAGCCAGCTGGTCATGGCCTTGTACCGGTGTCACTACGGCATCGACCCGCCCGAGGTTGGCGCCAATGTTTTGGGTTTGACACAGGGGGCTGCGGCAGGGCCCAAGGTTCCGGCTGGAACTATGACTATTCTACATCGTGACTTGAAGCCCGAGAATGGTGAGACTTTTCTGGTACTTTGTTTACTTGTGGTGTGAGCTAACATCCCCCTCAGTCTTCCTCGGCGAGGACAACTCGGTCAAGCTGGGAGACTTTGGTCTCTCCAAGATGATCAAGTCCCACGACTTTGCCTCTACCTACGTCGGCACACCATTCTACATGTCGCCCGAGATCTGTGCCGCCGAAAAGTACACGCTCAAGTCGGACATTTGGTCACTGGGCTGTATCATCTACGAGCTCTGCGCACGAGAGCCGCCCTTCAATGCTAAGACACACTACGAACTTGTTCAAAAGATTAAGGAGGGCAAGTTCCCGGCGCTGCCTAATGTCTACTCTCCCGAGCTTAGCCAGGTCATCAAGGACTGCCTGAGGGTCAACCCTGACCGGAGACCCGACACAGCGTCGCTACTCAGCCTACCTGTGGTCAGGCTCATGCGCAAGGAGAAGGAGGTTGTCGACCTCAACAAGTCAATGAAGCTGAGGGAAGACGCTCTCCGTAAGAAGGAGAGAGAGGTTATGGAGAGGCTAGCTAGCCTGGAGTTGGAGAAGGAGCTCATCCGAGAAGAGCTGGACTCGTCGCTGCGGAGAGAGTGGGAGGTCAAGGCTCGTCTCAAGATTGATCACCTGGTCAACACCGAGATTGAACAACTACATGCCCGCTTTGAGGAAGAGGTGCAGGCTCGGGTAGAGGAAGAAGTCCAAGCCCGTGTCGAGGTCGAGCTGCAGAGGAAGACAGTCGCCTTTGTCGACTCAAGACCCCAGAGCCGCGAGGACGAGTACCCGACATCACCAGCCAAGTCTGACTTCAAGCCGGATTACCCTCACTCGTCGGTCAACACCAGCGGAGACGAGTTCCCCTCAACAACGGACCTCACCGAGTACTCGATCGATAGCCCCGAGAGCTTCCGGGAGACTAAGAAGACGACGCGCACCCCCTTCAGCCGTGCGCAGACCATGTTTGTGGGCAACGCTGCTAATACGCCCATGGACATTGAGATGGGCTCACCCAGCCCCATCGCCGCCATTGAGTCGCTGTCCCTATCACCGCGTCGCAACGGAGGCACCAAGGCTCCGACTTACAACGCGAGCAACATCTTCACCGCCAACATCTTTGCCAACAACGCCAACCGAAGCTCGGGTGAGAATCGGTGGGATAACCCTCGTGGCGAGCCATCCCTGTCTGATTCTGAGGATGACGATATCATGCCCTCACCGACTCGCAACATCAAGTCGTCCAAGAACCCCTTCACATCAAAGACACGCCCTGTCTTGACGTCACAGAAGTCGTGCCCCATCAACCGCCTCAAGCCTGCGGCTTCGAACCCTGGCTTTGTCTCGAAGCAGATCATGCCCCAAGCCGAGTCTGGTCCTAGATCTCCCAACCGGCGACTCAGCAAGATACCATCTGCGGCGTCACTCCAGCCTGAGCCCAGCACCGCTCAGGGCCTGACTCGCACTCTATCGCTCAACAGCAACCGGAAGAACGCGGACGAGGCGATGGGCAGAATGGTTGCCAAGAACAACATGGCCAACATCAAGGGCCGAACCCTCGTGGAGTTGCAGCAGGCACGTGCTGGTGGTCGTCCCATGAGCGCCGTGGTCCTCCCCACCACTGGTGAGAACGTGAGCCCAAAGAGGGCATTCAGAGACCGCATCGGCCTTGAGCGGAAGTCGAGCGGCGACGAGCCCGTGGCTGTATGGGATCCTGAGCGTGACGAGATGCCCAGTCCATTCCTCGTCCGAGCTCGACGCATCGCCCGGGTATAGGCCTCCTCGACGGCGCATGCGGTGCAAGAGCAGAGTAATCAGGCCAAGGGCAGTTGATGCCCTCGACCCTTGTTGTGTTCTTATTCTTTTTTTCACTTTCCTTTGTCTATTCTATTCCCCCTACGTTGAAAGAAGCAAGCAAGCAAGCATCATGAGAAAGAGACAGAGGAGGAAGTATTGAAGGAGACGAGAGAGCGAGTGAGTGTTGGAAACGAAACCATGGCAAGCGGCGTTTTATGGCGTAACAAGGGAGGAAGAGGGCAACACACAACACAAAGCAGCAGCGTGAAACCATCATCTTTCCATGTTGGTTTTGTTTGTTTGTTTGTTGGGTTTTTTCTTTGTTGTCCTTTAATTTTTTTTGTCTGGATTATTGGTCGGTTGGCATAACTTGATGACGGTCGATCGGTTTTTTGGTCTGGTCTTGATGAGGCGTGGGAAAGGGAGGGGGGAAGGGGATTTGAATTGTGGCATTCAATGGACGAATGGATGGATCGATGGGATGGATATTGGTTTCCCCTGCTGTGTTTTAGACGTTGATAAAAAGACCATGATTATTTGACTGGGACCTCCCTCTTAACATTGTGGTGTTGTACATCCGTGGTGGATTGAGTTGACTCTATCAACTTGTACATGTCTCACTCACTTGACCACGATGTATATCCTCCCTGGACCAACAGTTATCTCCTCGACTATCCCCCGAGCTAATCATTGCAAGTCCTCGGTGAGTCCCCAATAAGAAGCATCCACAACAACCCTTGTCCACCTAGTCAACAACTACTGCACTTCAAGGTCATGGCATCTTCCGACTCGTTGCCTCCATTGGCCAAGACAGAAGAATTGGGCATATATCCATCCGTTGATGCCGGAAGCACAACCCGCCGCATCTCACTGCTTTGCCTCCTGCTGCTGCTACTACTGCATCATCAGATCATCAAACCTTCCCCAATGGATCACACAGCATGCAATGCATTCCCCATCCCAGTTCAATCAGCCAGCCCTATTTCCTCAAACCACGTCAGCTAGTGCCTGCCCCCCTTCAGTTGGGCATCACTGCGTCTTGTTAAGCTACCAGCCAGCAGCAAGCAAGCAGTGGCAGCCGTTGATGCCCCCTTGTAACCCTCCCCAAAGAAAACGCCATGCATATGCATCCGTCCCCCACCCTCCTCACCTGCACCCCAGAACCAGTCGTCCGGGCGAGGCGGGAGTTGGAGGCGTGCCATTTGCAGAGACGACATGATGAGTTGTCTGGAGCTCGCCAAACGGGACAACTACCATTGAACAAGGGGCATCAGCTACAGAGCAAGGGCATCCATGCTCCTCAACATCACGCATCACATCATAGAAGCGACTTCTACACACAAGTCGACAAACTTGAATTGGACTATGTGCAATGCTCAAACGAAGAAACCAAGGGGGTATTTTTTCTCTCCATCCGCAAGCTAAAAACACCACACACATTTGACAAAACAATTAAAAAAGAATTGAGCAAAAATAATAAACACATCCCATCCACCAACAGAGCATCATATCAACGCCGAGTAGCACCGTGTCAGCCGTAAGTATCCAAGAAATAAAGCAGAGCAACTATAAAAACAAACAGCATTAAAAGGCGGCCGCGAGGCCAGTTCCATCTTGCGTTGCGTAGCGTGTTGTAGCCGTGAGGCCCATCAATCTTCCGATATTCCCACGTTCCGGGCGCCCTCCCTGATAAGTGTCGTGTCGTTAGGGGCTCGTGGTCTAGCCTAAGAGCCTGTCCATCTCGCCATGGTTGTTGTACTTGTTGTTGGTTGTGAGAATGGCGGTCCTGTGTAACCCGCGCAGGACCTTTTCTTTCTCCATCTCGTTTTGTCTTATTTTCATATCTTTTTTTTCTCCTTTTGTTTTTCTCTTTTGTTTCGTTAGTCAATGGTCTCTGACCATTGTGATACCTCGAGGTTCCTGTTCCTTGGAACCACCAGGGCGATTAGGGAGGGTCATTAGCCTAATTAATGTCGTGAACGATGGGAGGTGCTTTGGCGATGGGAGCTGTGGCCGCTGTGGCGATGGGACGAATGGTGCGACGACGAATGCCTGTGGTGATGATGCCGGCTCGAGGTGCTACTGCTGTCGAGATCACGCTCCAAGCTTTCAACCCTGGACCTGTAACCCTTGACAATCTCCTTGATATGGGCGATACGGTCAAAATCCACCTCGAGCTCGTCCAGCTGTTGGAGGATCTCGGTGTAGCGAGCGATCTCAGCGTCGGCTCCCCCAATGATACCATCGGCTTCGTCGTACTGCAGCTGCGTAAAGCGCTGTGCTTCGTGGCTCAGGTACTGTATCCGCTGCTCGATGCTGGCCATGAGATGGTCAAAGTAGCGACCCAGGGCAGACAGCGATGAGCTATCAAGCATCAAGAGGCCCTGGCTGCTGGCGCGGCTGGCGGCGCGCGAGCTGCTGGATCCCCCTCCCAGCGCCGCTTGGCCCTGGCGTAGCAGTTGGATTTCCTCGGCATCGAGGCCTAACTGGGTGTCCGGGACAGCCTGTGCCGACATGGCGGGCAGCCGCTGGAGGGGCTGCTAGCTACGGCGCGGCGGGGCCGAGGGGGTCGTAGAGGCGACCGATGCGATTGAGGTCGGGGGGGTCACAGGAAGGTTCCGGTGCAAGGGATTGTGGCCGGACGGCGGTTGGGTATGTGCCGAGCTGGTGGGCGGGGAGAGATTCTGTGTGTGTATAGGACGGCTGCAGCGACTCGGGACATGGACTGTAGCGGTTCGGAGGCGGCCAAGAGGCCGAGAGGGGAGTCGAGACTCGGCGATGTTGCGGTAGAGGTAGAGGCGCGGAAGATGGTGATGTCAATGGTTGCGACAAGAGCGCGCACAGAAGCGACGGTGACGGAGACGGAGACGACCAAGACGACAACGGGGACAACAGCTGCTGCGATGGCGCTAGAATCGGCGTGTGCTGTGCTGCGCAGAGCATCATGATATCGCGACCGAGACAATCATGAGCATCATCGGCGGGGAGGACGTATGGGTATGCGCAAGTAGCGTAGCGTCTCTTGACTTTCTTTGGAATGGTGTCAGTGTGGTGTCGTTGGGTCGATGTCGGGTCGGCAGGTTATCTTGTCTGGAGGCTCCCAGACCTCACGGCACCCGGACGAGGAAGAAGAAAGAGGAGAGGGAGGAGAAGAGGTGTGAGCCGGCTTCTCTTTTTGGGGAAAGGACGGGAGAGCCGTGATTGGAGAATGGGAGGAGCAACAAGACGGAGGGGAGGGGGGGGGAGGACGCAGTAGAAAAGGGCCGGTATACCGACCGAAAGGCGGCGGAGAGTGGGCGGCGCGGCGTGGGTTTCGGTGAGAGAGGCAGGGATGATTTGATGGGGGTAAGGTAGACCCAGGTCAGTTGGTAACCAGGGTCAAGCCTGACGTCGACCGGGGTGTGCTGTGCTGTAGTGTAGTGGTGACGGCGATTGGATTGGGGAAAAACGAGACGATATGCCGCTCGAGAGCCGACAGGAGAGTCGAGTCAAATCGAGTTTGTGGGCAGCACAGACAGCACAAGACAAGTGCAGAGAGAGAGAAAGAGACGGCGCGTGGGAGGTGCAGCAACCAGCAGGGGTGTCGTTTCTTTTGATTGATAAAACCCCCGGCTGTTAGTTTCTCTGGGGCTGAAATCCGTCGATGTTGGTTGGTGGTGTTTTGGAGGAAAAAGACGGACTAGACCAGACAAAGATGGGATGGGATGGATTGGGATGGATGGATGGGATGGATGGATGGGATGCAGAGGGAGGAGAAGAGGAAGGAGGAGGAGACGAGGTTGCACGAGTTGCTTGTGATGCTTGCACGTGCAACTCGAACTGTCTGTCTGTCTTGTTTCAATTGAAGGTTCTTTGCCTTTGAGCCGCGGGACAGATGGAAGTAGAGACGAGACACGGGCGTGTGACTCGATCTTGTCTCGTCTTGATTTGTCTCGAATCGCTTCGTATCGTGGAGATGGAAATCAGTGCGGCGGCGGCGTCTAATAACAGAACAGTGACAGTGACAATCAATGGATCACCGCCTAACGAGCAAGACCTGGGGGGGGGCCAGGTACCGACAGAGCGGAAACCGACGCAGCAGCACCAAATCTCAGTAGCGCGCGCTAGCTGAGCTCTCCAAGGCCGATCTCGAGACCGATTTTTTTTTTTTTCCTTTCTTTGCTTTTCACGGCAGATGAGAAGAAGAAGAAAAAGCAACGACGGTCGGTAGGGGGACTGTTGGGGGCGGACAAGGTTTGATTTGGCGCAAGAGCCTAGCAGGGCTGTTTGATGAACCACAGCCGTTGTTGATGGTGGTATCCGTAGTGTGAGTGGTGCTAGACAAGGTCGGTGAGAGCTTGTGTGAGAGTAGGCGCCCAGACCGTGGTGAGAGGAAATAGGTCTAGTCGCCAAGGGAGAGAAGAGAAGAGGAAATAGGATCAGAGAGTGAGAGAAAAAAAGAAAAAGGAAGAGGAAAGTAGTCGATCAAAGAAAAAGAAAGAAAAAAAAGGAGGTGGTGCAAGAGAATGGAACGATGTAATAGTCGATAATGGGAAAACATAATGACCTCGAGTACCAAAGTCAGGAGATGGATCATGATACACCTCAACCGTCATGACCCGGGATGGATGGGATGGATGGATACATGATCAAACACACCGACCGACCGTCGAGCCTCTCTCTATTACAGCCTACCTCTCCCCGTCAACCGATGCCGAGTCGAGTCCACCACGAACGGGGAGCCGCAGATTGCTGGCAACATACGACAAGGAGCTTCTCTTCCCATGACCGAACGGACGGAATCCCGGATCATGGGCCGCTGCCTTTCCTTTCATTTCTCTCGTCTTGTTTGTGGGGGGATCTCTGTCGGTGGGACTATTATATCTTGTCCCGTCTTCGGTTCAAATTCCATCTCGATGCTAGGTACGGATACGATACTACCTACTCAGAAGCAATCGGGACTGACCTGAGGATGGACACGCGGATCCATGTACATCCAACATTTATTTTCCTGACCGCCGCTCTGCTCTCAGCCTCTGGCAGATTCCCATGCTGTCCGTCCTGTCCCCTCGGCTGATCATGACGGAACCGTGCCACCTCGGGACATTTGAAAAGAAGTCCATGGATCCCCGGGCTCTCTGTGTCTTGTCTTTCACCTACTACCTAGGTAGACCCACGCGCGCGCCTTGGGCCGAGAGCCACGCTTGCATGGGAGCAGAGCCACCCGCGGGGAACCGCCTGAGGAGCCCCGAGACGAGATGCGACGCGACGGTAGGTACCGTCCGTCTGTCTGTCTGTAGGTCTGTCAGTCAAGTCATGGAAGTCAGGTCACGCCAGTCCAGGCGGTGACGGGAGCAACATCCAATGCGATGCGTACTGCGTAGTGTGGCCCTGCAACGGAGATTATATCCATCAACCAAGGCGCTTTTCTTCTCTTACAGGCATCCATCTGCCAGTCATCAATTCAATGGACCACACCACCCACCAGCCCTACATCTACAAAGGAAGGTACGGTACATACGTAGTGATTGCCAAACTCGGTAGGTGCTAATGTAATGCGCACGTGTCTCTCAATGCATGAGCTCCACTCATCCATTTCTCTCTCAAACATCCATCATCAAACATCCATTTCATATCCTCCATGAGATGAGGCATCCAAATAACCAACTCTTCATCTGTCATTTCCACCAAAGAGCTGCGTCCTCCCATTTCATTCTACCCGCAATTACAACCACAAGCGCCGGCATCTACCGGCCCACATTTGGCTGAAACCTCTTCCAAGACAATGTCCAGGCGCCCTGTCTCAAATCACCCTCATCACCCATCATCACCGTCGCCGTCGTCGCCATCACTCACCTCACCCATCTAACCTCCCCGTCGATCCGGAAATCGGCCTCCAGCTCCCCGAAATCAAGCCCCCTCCAGTAGTTCTAGAGCTGGCGATTGGGTCCTTGGCTGTGGCGCGCGCCAGACGAAACACATCCTGGCAGGGGGGCACACACGACGAGCAAGGAATCACTCGCCAAAACCTCTCCAGCGCCAGCCACACCAGAGAGGACCTTCTACCTCCCAGACAGAACAGCCGCCGTTCATTCGACCTTGCGCGTTCGTCCCGTCGCTCGAGGGCGTTCATGTCGATTTACACTGCATCTGCATCATGCATCTCGCCGCCGACGTGCAGGATCCCATCCCCCCATTCAGCCTCAACATGACGTCCTAGAGGCACAAGACCTGCGCACAATGATGCCTTTCGAACCCCGGATTAAGAGCCTGTCCAACCCCGGAACCCCGCCGCGACTCTGCGCCTCCCCCGCCCTCACCCTCGCAAACCGCTCACTCTCCAAGTGCGCTGCGGATTAGAGTCCCCGATGTTGGTGCCCTCCATCCGATCACTTTGCCTGTTCTCATCCCAATGTCGCATTGGGAGCGACCTGCACGAAGATGTCTGTCAAGTGCTTGCCGCTGCAAGTAATACCACCCCTGTCCCGCCGTATCTGACCCTGCGTGCTTCCCCGGGATGCGGTGTTTTCACTCTCCAACCGGTACCTGGCAATCAGCCAGTGTCTTCCCAGGGGTAGACTCTGAGCTGCCGTGCCACGGCCGTCTGTTTGAAGACGATTTGACGCCAGAGTATCCGTAATACGAACGGATGGCGTGCTGTTCGCGCCCTTGTTCGTTGGTCTAGCGCTGACAGCGACAGCCTCTGGCGGTGATGCCCTCGCCATACCACCACTCTACCTTTAACCGCAGCCGGGGAGGGGTGTCACACGGGATCATGATCTTTACCCACATGTTCCTTGCATTCTTCTCCCTTCAGCCGTGGCTGAGCTAGACCCCGGATTCTCGGAGTGTGTCCAGTTTTAAGACGTTGTGCGTAGCCCCTCGTAGCAATCGACTGCCCCAGACTCTCATTCTGGGTGGCTAGTCCTTGAAGATATGAGTCGCTAGATGTATGCTCATGACTTTCCACGCCATGACACTAACCTTTTGGGCCGCTTGCAGATTGGAAGCAAGGGCAACATAGAGCCAAGGTTCTTGGATTGTGTGACCAGCGCTCAGCTCACGGTTGCCGGACAATCACTCGCGCTTCGTAGGCTCCTAGCATGCCAAGCCACTGGCAGAAATGATTCTGCTGAGATGTCCAATTCTCTGACTGGTCCAGAGCTGAGTAACCGGGGAAAGGGGTTGACGGGGATATAGATCTCGACTTGGTATTCCCGAACGTATCTGGTGACACCTTCAGCCATGATCCTGGGGTGCGTCAAACTTTAAGCAGGCCAGACTACTTCCGCGCTCTCCGTCAATACCGAGGTAAACCAGAGGGTTGGGTAGCGAACATTCCGAATCACGTCCTGCTCTCCTGATCTGTTCATGGCAACAGCATCTTGGCTATCATGATGAATCCTAGCCAGCACCCATGAAGCTCTAAAGGCAACGATGCCGGTTCTTCTGCCGGGCAGAGAATACACCCCATGGCATGCAGAAATCTATATGCATGCTCAAGTCTACCCGAGGTCGTTTCGGGACCGCTCGTTGGGTGGTCTCTGTAGACTTGATTGTCAGCTCGGGGCGGTTCCGACGCCTTGGGGAGTCATTGGGGCACGCACACCGTTCACGTTGACCCAGGCCACTATTACCAGGGCCCTTACGATCAGAATTATCCTTCCAAGTTCGATATTCTATTATATACTGCATTCACACAGCTATCCTCGGTTTCGTTGGTTGATGTGTGCACACCTACATCAGGAGACATCTCAGGGGTTTTGTCTTGCACTCTCGGCAAAGGGCAATTGGTTCGACTACCCAAACGCCGCTCGTGCTGTACCTCCAAGGCTCAGATTCTCAATACTTGCGAGTGCTTCCAAAGTCTTACTTTTCTTTTTGCTGCTCATCCAGTCCGTGTGGTGGTAAGGTCGGTTCAAGCTGGTTGGTTGACCTAGCCAGGCAAGCAGATAGGCAAGAGAAATCCCATAACCGATAGACTTTGTTTCTTCATTCCATGTAAACCACTGTCTACTAGAGGCTCTTTCTAATTTGATAGTACTCCCTGGTCGTCCTTCTCTCCGTCTCGTCGCCTCGTTCTGATGATGTCTGCCCCTTTGCCCAAACTGGTACCCTCGTAGCTCTGATTCCAATTGACACTTGGAACCCGACATTTACAGATCCATCACACGACCATGTTATTTTCGCTATGCTTCTATATGCTGGGTCCGTGATTCTTTTTGAATTCTTTTCTTCTCCTGGTGTTCCGCCTCACAGCTACTGGGTGGTTCCCGACACACACCCGAGTCACCAGTAACTCTTGCATATGCAACTCATGGTTCCAGTGTTTCTTTCAGTAGTTTCACTATACCACCCAGGGTCACTTGTTCATATGTTGTCAGGTCTATCATCATGGATGTCTCCTCCCAGAGTATGAGCGCCGAGTGTTCAAGGTCCACTCCGGCTAGACCCCAGGTAAGGCTTTCCGATGAACAAGGGCGGTTTGCAAGTTAGTTATTACCCACAGCCTCCCGTCAATGAATCTTGTACCTGGTCTTTCGTCCGAGTCCAACACGTGTCCGGTGTCCATCTTCAACTTTCCCCTTCGTGGAGCCGTTCGAGGTTCTTGGTTGTCCTCAGATGCCAAACTGCCCACCAACACATATAACCCCCTTGCCTTCCAGCCATCCCTACACATGGCATACAACATTACCAAGATTAACTAATGTTCTAGAAGACTTCATTTATAGTTGCAGGTGCATGTGTGTTGC
Source organism: Fusarium protoensiforme (assembly GCA_011320165.1). Taxonomy (NCBI): domain Eukaryota; kingdom Fungi; phylum Ascomycota; class Sordariomycetes; order Hypocreales; family Nectriaceae; genus Fusarium; species Fusarium protoensiforme. The sequence goes on from JAANQP010000189.1 coordinate 32,372, forward strand.
CACATTCGCGACGTTCCGAGCCGAGCGTTCACTCCAGGGTAGCTCAGTTCACCAACGGACGACATCGGGACTGTATGTTGAGCGGCAAATGGAGTACGGTAATCGTTAAAATCCGTCATTGATATAATCTAGGTGTCCCTTGATACCGGGGGATTGGTTTTAGGATTCTGTTAACCATGGTGTGGGCTTGTGGTGGCCGAGTTACAACATCATGCTCGGACAACCTTAATTTATGTTTATGTATTCAAACACGAAGAAGCTCGATACAATCGAGATCATTCCATTTTCAATAAATGTGTGTTTTAATTGACATGTTGTTATAAAGCTTCGAGTGTAATGTCTTCATATATCGTAGGCCGCAGGTTGCTCTCCTGGTGAGTTCATCAAGTCCTTTCCCTCTCAACTGTGTCGACACCAGCTATCCAGCAGCTCAACACTATCAAGACAAACACGCCCGTTTTCCCTGCAACTCGATTCCACAACTCCCAATCCTATTACATTCAGGGTTATTATCAAGCTGGAATTTGTTTGCTGCCGGGCCAACTACACACCGACATCATGGAACAACACATGCGGAGTAGTTGGATATCACGAATAAGCCGAGTTGAAAACTGATTCCAAGCACCTACTTGCAACGTGGCATTGTCTTTACAAGAGCACGAAGCATATTCTTAACATGCCCTTTGCTACGTTGCACAACAATGAAGTCCGGACAGCTCATCAACATACTACTCCAGCCATCTGCAGCTACTCTTCACATTCAAATCGAGACCTCGGTTAACCTCAGCTTCGCCACTTGGCCCATGGTGTTCTCTATCAGCACACCTTGGAGCCAAGCGTCTTGTTTCCACAACTCGTCTCAAAGAGAAAGCCCCTCACGACGCAGCGTGACTACACCCTCTCTCACCGCAACTGTGTAGATATTCACATCCAACGGCAGATCCAACGCACACCGACCCAAAAAGGTTCCTAGCTTGTAGACTCTGACGCACTCGCGACAGTGCACGTCTGAGGGGGCCAATCGCGCCGCCAGGGTTGTAAACTATCGACTCCACCAGCTATGCAAAGAAGCTGGCAACCAACACTTGGCCTCTTGGTTTCCGGTGCAGTTGGCTGCGACAGTCTCGAGTAAGTTTGTCGAAAGGGCCCAGCCTCGTGCCGTGAAGAAGCTGATGCACTAGAAAGTGAAACAGGTTTCAACTCGTTGCTCATCGAGATCGTGGAGCCGCGTCTCGCTTAGAGTTGACAAACACGCAAGCGAGAGAGACAACAACTCCAAGCCAAGGGAGTGAGATAAGCAAACAACCATCCATGCTCCACCGTCATCATCATGGAGGAGACATGATGAAACAAACGTCTCCTCCAGAGCCTTCATCACCAACAGGCAAAAAGCAAAAAGCAAAACCACATGGCCACGAGCGTCGTCCGTGCTTCGCGCTCGTGCCGCGGACAAAACGCGCTTGCATTGCCCATCTGGGGCAACATCTTAAGGGTTCTGCTGCTGCTGCTGCTCGGGAGAAATGGGGGTCCTAGACGACGATCACCGCTTAGGGCGCGCAAGCGTTTATCGGGGTTCACCTTCTGTCAGGTTCCGGTGCAGCGTGACATGGTGTGTTTTTCTTCTTTCGGAGACGAGAGCGGTTGGCAGGGAGTGGCCCCTGCTCCCGAGACCTGAAACGCCTCGGCGTGGGACTTTGAGCCGGGGCTTAGTGTTTCCTTTTTACTTTCTTTTTTCCGCCTGTGAAACCTGCTTATGTGAAGATGATAAAGAACGCCATAGGAGAAGGGAGGATTATGGACGAGGAAAGGGAACACAGGAGGTGGCATCAAAGGCCAAGCCATATGGCCTGGCCATGCCATGCCATGTGGAGTGACGTAAATAGGGAGGAAATGAGGATCTGTCAAAAGAGGGTTCGACCAAATCACGGCACTTGCATGCAAGGCAGGACAATAGTAGTGGTAGTGGTGGCCAGCCAAGTAACGTTGGCAGCCAGGCCAATGAGGTCAGCCTCTGGGTTGGGCCAGAATTGGCAATGGATGGATGGCAGCTGGACGACACCCATTCCCAAAGTTGAAGCTGCCCAGTTTCCACAGGCTCTCTCTGCCTGACCTGACCTGACCTCCCTCTTTCGATTCCCGAAGTCGATCCCGTATCTACCAGGGCTAAACATGGTACTGGAACCGAGGAGGAGGAAAATCATCTCGGTGGCCGAAGGGAGCAACTCCGTCATGTCATCCACTCTGACGGGGCGTCGTGCTGGAACAGGATCGGTTTCCGGCACGTAATAGAGGAAGAATCAAGGTTTACCGTGCCTCAAGGCCGCCGTCGTACCAGCCTCGGCTGGCAAGCAAGGTGATATCGTCTGAGACTGAGACTGACCGATCTTTTGGTTGAAGCTTGGCGGCTCAATGAACCCTGGCGGATGGAAGAGGTGCCGTGGGATATGGAATTCTCCGTGTCTGGTCCTGAGTCAGTGTGCGCATGTCAAGGGGCGTAGAGTTTGCATACCTGGTCATCTTGAAGCCAGGTTACGATGGATGAGACCCGGCTGGACGGTGGCCGGCGGCAGAGAGAGACGGAGAATGAGTTGATTCAAGTAAAGTCGGGTTGACAGGAAGCACGGATAGTGTGGGTTGGCCGAGCTAGACAGGGCAGCGTGGCCCGCACGGCCAGGCTAGGCCTTACCTGAAGGATCCAAGAAGCCTCGTGGAAGAGGGTCTTCGTCGATCAATAGACACGGCAGACGAACAAGACAGGGACGGATGAATTCATGGTGCCGTACGAGTGCGAAGTGGATATCGACCGCCGTCGGCAAACCCTCGAGAGGAATGGCGGCGGAGTTTTCCGTTGACGGTTAATAGCCGGGGGACAGTTGAACCCTGACGACATGTCACCCGAGGGGCAGAAAGAGGCAGGCGCAGGCCGTGGCCGTGGCCGTAACCATGATCTTGGGAGGCTTGAGCGACGGGAGGGATCGAGGATAACGAGAGAAGCGGAGGTTTCTGGTGGGCGTCGGTCGTCGACGGTGACCACTCGGGATCCGGTGCTTCCCTGCTGACCGGTCAAGAAGGGTAATCCAGCGATCCCATACCATGCTCTCCCGCGAGGATGGAACCGCCATGTGCTGCAGGGAACGAAGACCTTGTGTCGCATCCTCCATCAGGTCGGCATCAGGACAGGCAGCCTTGCAGCGATCCAAGCGGCATGCTTCAGTTGGTATCCAGGAGATTCGTAAGCGAGGATCCATCATGTAAAGACACCCATATATGCAGGAGCAGCAGCACGTTGCATGCAAGAGCTGCGAGTCCACGACCCCCCCAGCTCAGAACAGAGGGCAGACGACGTCGTGATAGATAGTTGGACGACGGACTGTCATGTTGGTAGGTAGTCAGATAGATGCAGCTAAAGATGGAGAGCAAAGACGGTCAGCACTCAGCATCGACGCGCGCACCTGTCAAAGTAGAATCTGGGAAGTCCCTTGCTGCAACGGCCGTCGCGGTGGCATTACGAGTGGAACATGGGGTGATGCCTTTTCCCCAGTGTTTGTGTGTTTCCATTGCCGCCCTCGGGACTGCCAAGAGGGGGCTCGAAGGGTAGCATCATGACCAAATCAACAACAACAGCAGATGGCCATGACCAAGATCTCAGGGGGTAGAAGCAGGCTTGGGAGTCCCGGCAATTGAAAACCGGCCAGAAATTGAGGGCCCATGCGCTGCGGGCGTAGGGGGGTGACGATGATTGTGATGGTGTTGGAGGTTGGAAGTGACTGTGGGAAGAAGGAGGAGTGGGAGAGGCCGAAAACAGGAATAGCTCAAGGGTCCCCAAAGGGACATAGGTTGGCACAAGCAGGGAAGGAGACCAACTCAAAACAAGATGAAGCCTCGTATGTGACAATATCTAAGTTTGACCGGCGGGACGCAAAAAGTCCCCGATAGGTAAGGATTCCCTTCTATAATTCATCCCAACTATAGGGAGAGGCGAAAACCTTGATGCGGAAGCTGCAGGAGGAGGAGGAGCTGCTGTTGCTCGGACTCTAATGGAGCGAGTGTCCAACAGTCACGCCAGAATCATCCATTCACCGCAGAAAAGAAGAGACCAAATTTTCACGATCGAAGGATTCAATCTTTAATGAAGAACAAAAGAGACAAGCAAGACCATGGAGTATGGTTCATATTTCCCGCAAAAGACCATGGGACAACCAAAACAAACAGGCCTCATCCTGAACATGGAGACGCAGGTGGTGCTGTCCTGTCGTGGACGGGAAATCCTGACTCCGGCAGTGAAGAAAGAGGGTTGGGTGGGGTTTCAGGGGTGGTCCCCCAATTGGCAGCCCACAGCCGCAACCTACCTACTTTACCCACTGGAACCAGACCCCCGGCCACGGGCGTTTGGCCCTTCTGGCCTGCTGGGGTTTAGCGCGACAGGACGCCAAGAAATAAGGAAAACCCCTGGGATCCCATGGGACCCGACGGATCTGCCTGGGGGGGTGTGCAGAAGAATCGAGTCAATCGGAGCCCCGGCAAGCTGTGGATCCTTTTTGGAAGGGCATCTCGAAGCTCTTCTCGGGAACACAGACAGGGCAGGGCAGGGCATCTCTCTCTGTGTGGCACAAGGGCGATACGCCCTCACACACTCACACCCCCAACCCGCGGGTCCTGCACATCCACATCCCGTACTGCTGCGTTGCGCTGCGCTGCTCATGTACGTTGTTCTGGTCTGGTCTTGTACAACCCATGGATCTCCCCTCAACCCATCCATATCCATCTCATCCACTGCTTTGGTCCTCGACCAGCATCACCCTGGGACACGATAGCGCCCTACGATCCTTTTTTCCCTCTTCCAATCGACGTCGTCCTGTCCCCTCTTTCTTCCATCAGCAATTCTTTCTTTCCTCGCTTCTAGCTCTTTTCCCCACCGACTGTTGAGGTTGGGATAGAGGGGGAAAGGGTAGTAATACCCAAGTCACCAAAAACGTGGCCTTGATGGGATCCCCCTTCAATGCTTCATGTACAAGACATCCCATCTCCTTGGAAGGACAACCCAAAAAAAGAAGTCGAGCAACGTCAAAGCACAACCAAGATGAATGAAAATGGAATCCTTTGCATGTTGAAATTAACTCTGCCTGCGCCCGCGGATGACGACTCCCCGCGCCGTGTTCCCGTCTTTGACGTGACATTTGCATACAAAGAGGCAAAAGAGGGCGCTGATGAGAGCCCCGATTCTCCCTTCGGAGCGAGCATCATCCATCGAGCGAAAACGAGGTCATCGTCAGCCATCAGGGCCAAGACCATCATCATGTCATGGTATCATCCCCCCCCGTTCACACCGCCAACGCCAATCTCTGTCGGGAATCCTCCTCGCCGACCTTGATTGTCGCGCGCGTGTCAGTGTCAGGTACTAGGCTGAAGCACGAGCACAGTGATCGGCCCTCAAAGCATTGCCTTTAAATGAGTCGTGTAATGGATATCAAGCTATTCCGGGCTGGCTATAGCAACAAAAACGACGCCCACGGCCACGGAGAAAGGCAACGATAATACCCTATCCCACTCGGCCGGCGCTTTGTTGCTGCTAATCCATTCTTCCACCCTCGCTAAACCTTCGCACACCCATGATCCAGCCGATCATTCCAAGCACGATCCATGTCCCTGACCTGGGCATGGCGGCGCCGGCCTTCCCTTCCTCCCCCAGGTCCCTGTCCCAGTGCAAGCTCCAACAAGCACAGGACAAGACTCCAGAAACGACACGAGGCGGGCGGAGCAGCATCCCGAACCGGTCCGTCCAGCCCTGACCAGAAATCCCCAGGTTTACCCCTACCCGCCTGGTTCCCTTTTGGCGCGCATGCAACAGCCCTTTCGGGGTTGACGGCGTGCGTCTGTTCGTCGTTGCACGCACATGTAAGGCGATATATTAGCCCGTTGGGTTGGGTATGGATCATGTTGCAAGAAATCCATCCATCCTCGGGAACTCGGCTCAGCAACCACGCACTTCATTCGGACCTATCCTCGTGGGAAGTCGTCGTCGTCGCCGTCGCCCCAATGTCAGCTTCGTACCGTACCCAAGCGAGTCTGTCTTCCAAGGAAGTTGCTCGCCGTCTTTTTGGGCCCCCTGTGTTTCTCCGCCTCGAGAGGCAGTGTAGTGTTAGTTGACGGCAGGACCGACGTCACACTCTTGGAGACACAAGTGACACTGGCAATGGATCTCCAGAGCAAGGGTCCTGTCAAACCTAGAGTTGTTGGGATTCATGCTCTTGTTTACCGTAACAATCGGCATAAGAAACAGATAATTAATACGTAGACATTATTCCATAATGGCAAGGAAGTCTTGACATCTCTGGAGCCCAGCAGCCAATCAGGTCCCCCTCATCTCGTTCATCGTTCCTGATGTCTCACTCCTTTCCGGCAAACCAACAGTGAGTGGCACTCTCAACTCACGCACGACTCTTCCAGCGCCAACCGCAAAACCCACACAATATGCACCAATTCGTACAGCACGAACAGACACTAGGAAACCCAGACGTCATTTATTCCGGCCGATTCTAGAGCCTCCAAAATCCTTCTCAATTGGTCCACTTCCGAACTGCCGCACATGCGTAACTAGGACACACAAAATCTCGGAAATGACCGCTATACTCGCTTTACACGTAGCTATACCGCACGGACTGCTCAACCCATCAAGCGCATGAATCTCAAAATGTCTTGGTATATTGTTTAGACCCACGGCTGAAATAGCCTTGGCCTTCCTCTTCTGCCCCCTCGCTTTGTCGCTCGACTCCTATCAGCCGATGCCCTCGTCCAAAATAAAACGCCATGCAAGATGCTTCGCTAGGCCAGCAACCCAGGTTCCAACTGTACGCCGTCTAAGTGACCTCGCCCGCTCCCAGGAGCTTCAACGGGCCCCAACAAATAAACAAACAAAAACAATAAAGCACCACCCACAAAACAGAGTGTCCAGTAATACAGATCCATGTCGTGAAGCGAATGTAGCTTTTCCTTCCCTCCCCATCCCATCCCGTTCCCCTTCCTTACCCACCCTGTCCGCAACGCCGTGCCAGTAGAGCCTCCCAAACCGAGGACTCAGCGAGACCCCTCTCGTGACATGTTGGAGAAAATATCGAAATCGTATCACCGAATTATCGTTCCATGAGGCGTCGCTCATCGACCACCCACGGTGGTCGTCTTCCTTAGCCCTTTAGCCTCGCATAACGGAGCCGTTGAACTCGAAGCTATGGCAGCCCCTCTCGTGACGCTTCATGTTGCTGCGCACGCTGAATGCCTTGCCACACCCGGCATGTGGGCACTTGAATGGCTTCTCCCCAGTGTGCGAGTGGCTGTGGATCCTGAGGCTGCTTGGTCGACTGAATGCCTTGTTGCATGTCGGGCAGATATATCGGTCCTGGCTCTGCGGGAAAGCTGCCGCGCCTGTTGGGTTGAGGTAGTGGTGATGCTGCCATGGGTTTGCCCCTGATGGAGCAGGTGCCACGATCCCTACTGGAGGAGGGTACGCTTGAGGGAGAGGACGTTGATAGTAAGGGCTCGTTTCTGGACCAGGGGTAGCACCAGGGTGCTGCGCCGGAGGGTAGTATGTACCCATCGGAGGCTGGTTGACGTAGGTAGTGGAGTAGGGCTGCTGCGGGTAGGCCGTCGGAGCAGGAGGTGTCGCTCGAGGGATGGCTGCGGCAGTTGGCTGGCGCTGAACATCAGGCTCCAGCGGCGGTGTTGTCTCGTAATAGTAGGCTCTAGAAACCGACCCAGGATACGCTTGACTCGATGGCTTTCTTGCAGGAGAGTTGGCTGGTTCGAATGAAGCATCTGTGCCCATGGGGGGTGTTGGGGGCAGTCCGCGGTGCGATGACTTTGCCCATTCTGATCCAGATCGGGTATGAGACGGAGCAGGAGTAGCTATAGGAATGTGAGTCGCCATTCCTTTTACCTTGTTCTCCAGGAAAGCCACTCACCTTCGAATCGAGGAGAATGTTGCCGCGAGGCGGGGGAGGCTTCGCTGGTGGGGGAGCCAGCATCTGCCAGGCCCAGGAGGTTTGAGATGGAAGGCAGAGAGCACTTGTAGTCTTCCATTGGGGGCGACGGAGGAGGATTCGGCTTGTGTCGAGGAGTGTAGTGGGTTTCGGGTTGAAGAGTGTATTGACCAGACATAAACAGAGTAGTTGATGTATGCATTTGTGGAATAGATATCCTTGGATTATTCACGGCGTTTTCAAGTGTCGGACCAAAGGTGGTTGGTTCGTCAGTGTCGGTCAGTGTATTAAGGCAAGAAAGAGCAGCGCCAAGTAGGGAGGGGCTGCTTGTATTAGAAGGAAGGAGGAATGGCTCTGGCCGAGATTAAAGAGCCTACAGAGATGACCAAGTTCGAGTTCGTTGTGAAGGGTTCGCCAAAAGCTGGTGTTCGCAGCCAAGTTGTCGGGGGCTTGGGAACTTAAGTAAGTCTCTGGTCCGGGAAAGGAACCTGTCAAAGTGGAGGGGACCCGTCTATCAGATCTGAAGGCCGTCGACGCCTCTGCTGGACCTACACCCCCTCCAAAAGGCCCTTTTTCCAAGCGCAGCTGTCACAAAATTGGGAGTGGGCCCTATCGGTACGCCAGGGCCTGGTACTGAAGGGCATCGTTGGCGGCAGGGTTTGAGAGCAGACGATAGGCAAGGAAAGGGGCCGGTGACGCTGACGGGAGGTTCCCTGGTGCCGCTCGATGGGCCTAGCCTCCAGGGTCATTGTCGAACATCTGTCCCGGCAGTGACGTCCCCACCCTGAGAGGAAATGTTGTGATGACTCTCGTGGTGATCCTGAGCAGGGGGAGGGTCCCAGAGGCCCAGAGGGTGTGTGGGATACCGAGGTGGGTGGAAAGGGTGGGTGTGGGTGAGATCCGGGAGTGTGTGCCAAAACTCTTTGCCATGCGCCAGGATGTTCATGGATCGCCCCGTGGTCAAACGGTCAATAGGCTGGTTGATGCACAGGAAAATCGCCCTCATCCCTGTTCCCTGGTTGTGGCTCTCTCGGGGTGTAGTTGGCATTAACCACAGTCATCTTGGTCCAGTCCACTACATTGTCCGTCTCTCTTTGTTCCTGTGAACCGACCGCCTCGTCTCGAGCATGCCTCACTTCGCCGAAGTCGACAGTAACGTTAGGGTTTTTGCGCTGTGACCTCTGGCCCAGTAAACCACCCCTCGGCGCCGGCGCCGGTGACGCACTCGCCCGGCCGAGATAACCAAGGCACAGGTAGAGGTGTCCATCTAACTTTCGGCCAAGCGTGCCATCCCGGCCGCCGCGCTGCATCGAGTCCCGGGCCACTATTTCCCCTTTTGGGGGTCAGTGCCGCCCCGAATGCTGAACCCCCCAGGCTCTCCCTCCACCCCGGTTTGGTCGTTGTGGCTTGCGCGTGGAAGTCCCATATGCTTCTACTACCCCAGAGCTGGACTGGCGCGCCCTCTCTCGAGTCGCCAGGGAGCACCTTGAGACGTTGATTGACTCGAAACCACTGTTTGGCACGAAACCTCCCACATTGTTGCGCGTCTCTTTGATGTCCGGGAGAGCAAGCATTCTTCATGCCGACCGCCATCTAACAGCTCGTGTCTGAGATTTGGACCGTGACCTTGTTTCTTGTCCGGCACGCGATAATTTCGCCATGTTCTGATCTGCAACTCTGGTGAGCGCTTCACATTCTGTTCAATAACCCCTTGATGCCTTTAAGCTTGAAACTCGGTGAGTTGACTGGGTAGGTAGCTCCCTTTTGCCGGACATTAATTGTGTCGGCTGCCTTCTGCCGCCACAGCAGGATATGCTGTTCTACTCTGTCATGTCCTCATACATCTGAACCCATCGACGGCATGACGGCTGCCGTGGTGCCTACCCGCTGCAGATTCTCTTGCACTGGTCTCGTGGCGTCGAGTTGTGATTCTGTAAGCGAGCTGGGCCGGCGCAACGACGGCGCTCCGGCACTGCGTAATGCCGCCGTACTGGCTGTGTTTGGGCAGCGGCAAGGGCCCCATGCTGCAACTGACATTTTGGTCGTTTTCGACAACGCTTTTCCCTCTGTCGTCACTGGGCAGGCAGGCTAATTTGGACGATCGTCGTTTTAGCGGGCGCTCCCCTTCCTCGCTTACACTGGCGGGATTTCTTGGCGCGGGCCAAGGAGGTGGGCGTGCAGTGATCGACCGAGCTTTTTCATGAGGGAGGGTACAAGGGAATGAAGCCAACCCGTCCAGCACCCTGCTTTTCTCCAAGTTGGTGGTCCAAGGCAACAATCGAGATCCCCCAGTCTGACAGTAGTGGCCCCTCTGGTTGGTGCGTGTGAATACAGACAGATGCAGCAGGGCCCTGTGCCTCTTGGGACAGAACCTCGAGTCTGTTTCAACCAAGTCCCAACCCTGATGCTGTTCTGCATTTGCACTCGTTGCTTGAACTTGCCGGTCCGAGAACGGGTGAATAGCGGATGAACGATCCGTTCAAGGATGTGCTGTTGAGACAAAGCCAGACGAGCCGTCTTCAGACCGCGCGTGTCAAACTTTAAGCGACGACACGTGCGAAGTCCCTTACTTTGCTTTTGCTATTTCGTGGACGCGCCGTCGTCAGCCACGCCCGGCAGGACAAGTCAGCGCCAAGAAGAATCAAGCGCCTATTCGTGTGTGCGGAATTGAACCTATTCCGCTCGCACTTGTTTTTGAATGGCGTCTTTGGTCGTGGTAGTTGGAAGCGCTGGACTAGCCAGAACCCGTTGCTGTAGACTCGGAGACGACGCCGGTTTTTGTATCCCTTTCCATGTCACTTCAGACGAAGATCGCGTTGCCCAAGTCCTCCCTCACCTGTCACTTGATCTGGCCGACGAGTGTGCTGCAGCGCACGCTCGAGTGATGTGCGCATTATGCACGACAAGGTTGCTGTGCATGCTGTTACTGCAAGCTGTCATTCTGCTCGATGTGATCTCCATTCCCTATTCCGTAAAGTTCCAAGTCAACCGCAGCATCCAACCTGGAGTCGTTCTCGACCCCCAGGATCCCACGATTGCAACCCAGCCCTACCTAGCACCCAAGCATCCTGGGCAATTCTACCATTTCGGGATGTGCCCTCGACGTTCCCGTCAGAAGGTGCCAGGCTGATGAAACGGTCATACTTCGGACCATCCCCCGATTGCCTGCCGTCGAACTCACGTCACTGCCGAGCCTCCGTAGTCTCGGACCTTTCTCAGGACCCGGATCTAGCAGCGACATGCTTTGGCACCTTGACGTTAGTCCTGAGGCACAGCCGGCCACGCCGTCGGTGTCTGGAGTGGGATGAGTGCTGATCGGCGGGGTACCACTCGTATACCGGCAGTGAGTTGTGGATCACTTGAGTGGATGAGTCGCGCGAAGCTTGATGTCAAGAGAGATTGCAAACTGGTGTTGTTTCAGGCGTCCCTCACAAGCTGGATCGAAGCATTGACTAGGGTGAACGGGAGGTGGGATGTTTCGACGGGAAAAAGATTCTCGGGGCTCCGTGATGCAACGCAACTCGCGCTGCTCTTGTTTCGGTGGAGCACCTACGCCGGATAATAATTATCCAGTGGCTACCGAACTATTAGAGGTGGTGAGACAAGTCTGTCGCCGGGCATGAGGCTTGCATAGCGCACGACGGTCGCAACCTCTGCGCAATAACACGAGCAGCATCAACTTGTGTGCTCTGAGCGTCGAATATGGGGCCGCGTAACGTAGATGCTGCCTTGTCTTGGATCGAAGCATGGCGCAGGTGGAAGTAAGGCTCTCCCGCAGTGTCGGCATGACAAAATGCCAGACATTGCAGATCATCTGGGCTGAGTTGGGAGTGAGCGTCATAGTCGCAAAACAGACGGCAGTTTGGGCAGATTCCCGTCGCTACTCCACGTCCGCACTCCGTATTGTACTACCGAACCAGACAAGCCTCAGGCTGTCCCAACTGACCGGCAAGCCAAGCGGGATGATGATGGCTGGGAAAGCTGGGACAGAATCCAGCGCTTCAATTGGCCGGGGAGGAGGAGCTAGCAGCTGCCGGGGTTGCTTCCAGAACTGGTCGGTGGGAGAACAAGGTTGAGGCTTGAAGAAAATCTGTCGATCTCTACAGCCTCCTGCACGGTTCGGCGAATGCCCAGCTCAGCGGAAGTGATGAAGCCAGCAAAGCGCAGCGAATCCGATAGCGAATCCGAGGACTGTGGCTTATTGATGAAATCGTGGCTGAACTGAATGACGCGGTGAGCATGAAGCTGTCTTGAAAGGATGAAGAAATAATCACCTACGGATATTGCCAAGAAACAAGTGTTGGTTGTTGGCTCTTTCCTAGGGGGGTAGTGACTGTATTCTGAGGTAGGTGCAAACTGGCAGCGGTTGAATCATGGGAATGCATGAGACTTGCTGTTTCCCATCATCGAAGCCACCAAAAAGGGATGCGTGCATAGAAACCTCCACCGTGGACCTTGCAACAACAGCTCTGACCCCCTGCGTGAAAACTAAGTCAGCGGCCTTCACACGTCTGACCTACCCCTTCGGGAGAACACTGCTGGCGTTAGGGAGCCCCTAAGGATCTGACTGTCCCGAACGTTAAGCGAGTTGATCCCCTGTAGGGCCCCTGAGACTTAGCGCGCGTCGACGGGAGGCACCTGTCGAGACAGGCCAACGAACCTTCCTTCGGTTGCGTATCCTGTACGAGAATGGAAGGCGTTGGCCGATTAGTCAGACAAGTTTAATGAAGCCTCCAGCAATCCAGCTAATGGCAGACATGAATGCCTGGCGAACCAAACAATCAGCTCAGCACAACATTGTCAAGTGAATCCTTCGCCAAGACCCTTCATTCTGCAGGCCTTGTCATGCCACTTTGTGATCGGTGTGGATTCATTCAGCACAAGTCATTTTCTTGGACAATCCTTCGGGCGATGCGGGACGAGATGAAGAGTCTCCGAGGGAGCATAGGACCTCGCGGTGCAGAGGACACAGGACACGGCGACACGGACCTGGAGACAGCCTCACGAAACGGAGGTTGATGCTGCCAGAATAGCTTCACCACTTGCTTGGCTCTCGACTCTAGGTCCGTTCATTCATATCCAAGCCACATATAGATGCCTGCTTAGCATTTGCTTACCAACAGCACCAGCGCGAGCCTCGCTAGATTTAGCACCCGAGACATCATCCGACCACCACCACCATCCACGGCGATATATCATCAATTCAACACTGGTCACGGCATCGTGAACTGCGACCGCCAGCGGTTGATAGATGTTGATAGATTGGCATGCCCAAAACACGAATGAAATGCGCAAGGACATGCAACTGGGGTGAACCATGGCTCTGCATCAACCGCATCGACGGGAAAGTCCGAGCTATTGGTCAGCACCCGCGCCCCAGAAGATCAGCAAAGCCAGACGATGGATCCGAAAAGCCAAGGCGCCCGGTTTGGGGGCCTTGGGGGTCCCAAGAGACCAACTGGCCACGAGGATTTGCTGTGATCTTCAAAGACGGCGGCGATCAGCAGGGGCCACCCTTGACGGACCAAGGTGTCGGCCACGCGAGATGTGGATTAGGCTCGATTCGGGAGCCACACACCCCCTTCGCCCTACCTCCCCACTCGTCATGATGGCCTGATTTTAATCTCTTGCGTCGTTGCTAAACTCGTCGAGTGTGACACTTCCGCCTTTGGTGCTGGACTGGGCCGCCCTTAGCTTGCCCCGATGCGTGCGCTCGCGCAACCATGGGGTTAGGGGTTTGAGGGTTTGGAGCTTTGAGCCTTTGAGGCTTCGGTTGGGCTGCGCTAGACTCGATGACGGACCGACAAAGCGAGACCCTTTCTGACCTGTCGTTGTGCCGGACGCATCGAGTCTCTCCGCCGCCTCCGGTGCCGCACAATCACCAACAACACCATCGTGTTCGGCTTCATTGCTCGGCTTGCCCGTCGTCCCGACTCTATAACAAGCTCTATAGCAAGCAGCCTGCGTCCCAGTTTCAGGATGGATTCATCTCCCGTAGACGGCATGTTCCGTCTCGTACTCTTCTATTTCCTGCTATTAACCGGCTTTTGCTCCCTTCCCCGAGAGCCAGGCGCCCCCAACCCACAGACCGTTGTTGACGGCTCCACTGCCACGACAAGATTGCCCATTTTGGTAATTCTGGTCCGTGTCGGGGAAACTTGATCGACTTCATCCCATGTTATACAGGACAACATAAGCAGTTCTTCCAGGGCCTCCATGGCCGGAACTTTCCGCCATGGCCTCTTGTTCACTTGGTTCCTTTTTCAAATCAGTCCATCGCCTGAAAGATCGTCGGCACGTCAGACCCTTAACCCAGCTTTACCGACTCCGGTTCCGACAAGGCAGAGTCCCTTGTCCTGGGAGCACATGGATGGTGCCGCGGCAAGTCCTCCTAAGGGCAAGTCGACGATTTACTTTGGCTTCACAGGCATGCTGTCAACTCCAAGGTAGTCTTGATGGGGGACACTGCATTAGGCTCTTCTCAGCTCCCTCTTTGAGAATAGCTGCCTCCAGTCGACCCTGGCCGTTATCCTTCTCGCCTGCCCCAAACTCGGGCCGTTGGCCTTACAGCGGGTGTGCAACCTGATGCGATCCCCTTTGCAGCAACACGAGCATCAGGGGGTGTGCGCCATCAGGACGGATATGGAAAGCCATCCGTGTTCCACGTCATCTTTCACACTGAGAGCTTTACAACCAACCCGTTGAAAACCAGGTTTGGTGCGGTAAGGACAGGACGCCAATGTTGTCAAGTTTACGGTGGCCGCTCATGACCCCTACATGCCATTCTATGTAGCCACCACAACTGATCTGTTGCGTCGGGTATGCGGCGGCATCACAAAAGGTCCAGAAGAACCCTTGTGGGTGAAGAAGGATGGAAGATCTACGGATATCCTAAGCGAATCGCCGAGCAGATGGTCTTTAGCAGGACAAGAGGTCACCTCGATGATGCTGATGAGGGTTGGGAAACAAGTCATGTGTCAGTTTTGATCGACTTGAGCCTTGACGGCTAAACAGGCACGCGGCCCGAGCCCTCCAAGGAGGCGAAGATCAAGTTGGGGATGCCTGGTTTCGGAACTGTCCCCCGCAAAGATGCAGACCTGATCACCGGCTTCACGCTCTTGTTTGAGGCTCGATGTGATCTCTTGATGCGCCATGGTGGCGGAGTGACATGCTGACCTTGCCAGGGCAGCCTGGAGGGAGGCAAGGGGCGCATCGAGATTTGGGAGCTACCTGGAACTGACGCTGTCACATTTCAGATACCTCCTTGCTGTCACTAAACCCTCTGAGGGGATCAGAAGCTGGAGCCCATGCTTACGGGCATTAAGAGATATGAGTTGATGCGACCATTCAGGGCCGTACCTAGACACAACTCGATGCATGATGGTTAGTCATTGTCGCCAATAGGCCAGCTTCTCAACTTTTGTTGCTCCAAAGCGCTTGATGAAGCTCTCAGAGATACCCCCAGATTCATCAGCGGCTTCCCAGCAATGCCTACCCGTCGCTAGGGATCTCCGATGTAACCGCACCGCAACCCTGCATGATACGTACGGTTAAATCCACCAACGGCATGTGGTACTGATGTTTCACAGCACCTACTATCGACTACGTTCACCCAACACCGACCGACTGCTATTGAAGAGAGGCCAATATCTGGTGGTTGGTTGTAGCGGCAACTTGGTCAAATGTCCGGGTGCGGAATACTACCAAACAGTTGAGGGACCTCGGTCTGGACTGCGACAGTTGCAACAGCCTCATCACCCAACAGCCTAGCGCGCCGACACGGCAAGGGGGAGCGGTGCGGCAAGGTATTGGCTTGTGATGATTATCACGGACCGTCAACGGGACTCTCCCGGGAACCGTTTGAACTGGCCTCCCTTGCATGATGATGATTGCCTGCCAAGGCAGAGCCCATGTGGCTTTGCGACGTTGCCCCTCAGGCGAATATCACTGAGAGACACCAAGGCCAAAAAGCATGGCCGTGAGACAAGTCGGTTCGCTGGACCTGCGCGTGCTACGCCAGCCACCTCATGGCAGGGCGTGCGTCGGCAAGAACAGGACGAGTCCCGAGAGGAATGTGGCTGTCATGGTGTAACGAGACTGCATGCTTAGCCAGCCGTGAGTGGTGAAGTATTGCTTTTGACATGTGCTTAGCGCCAACTGCTATTCATAGCTGTCGATCTCTGCATCGTCGCCATGTAGCCATGGTCGCCTCAGACATGTGGGCAATGAGAAAAGAAGCCACAGGTCTCGCCTCAATTCAATGCCGTGTTTGCTCGAATGGCAAAGGGCTTAGCCAAGGCAACGGTTGGGCTTGCTTCGCCATGCTGGAATGTCTCTCCCTGTCATATATCGCCATCGTATGAGGGTGTCTCACGTTGCTTTTTTCTCGTCTCTCCCCGCCATGTGCTCTCCCTCTGTTCAAGGGCGGACACAAGAAACATGGCGAGTGAGGAGAGACGAGACGAGAGAACGCCCTGCGGTCGTCGACGCCACCCCGCACTCGCTCACAAACATTGCTTTTTACCGCGCTCGGGAGGTCGCATCTTGGGTGGCCAACGGCTCCTCCCCCGTGTCTGTACTCTGCAGGTCTCGGATATCACATGGGCGAGGGAAGAGGCTGGTTGGCCACACTCCGAGGGAGAAGCATCTGGGGTGGCGGCTTGTGATGGGTAAGCCTCTGTGGCTGCTTCACTCGGAACTATTGTGTAGATCAAAGTGATGTATAGCTTTTGGGTCTGTTCTTCGAGTCTCACATACTTGCAACCGCACGAGGTTACATACAAGCAAGGAAGAATGATGGAGTCTTGAAGCAATTGCAACAAGTCAGGGCCGGTCAAGACTCGAGACCCAAGACTCAATTCACTCTGAATCACCGGCTCATGGTCGAGAGCCACATGGTCAACACTCCACGTTCCTCCCCAGTTTCACGTGGACTCAGGCTCGTGGCAAGCAAGGGTTGAGAGACAATATTGAGAGACAGATGAATCTCCCTACCAAGTCTTGACTATCAACTATTCAGTCGAGCGGGTCTATCGTATCTGACAAGTCTATCTCTGGAGTAACCCAATGCACAAGTCATGGATACCGCAGCACTGCGTAACACCAATGACATTGTCTACGGATGATCAACCCTGTGGCCCCAAAGTGCCCAACCCAACAACGCCTCTGCCTTTGGATTCCTTCCGCGTATCTGTTGCCGTTGTCTCTACCCGCATGGCTTCGCCCCCCGACCACTTCTCCTGACACTAGGCATGTCCTTTCCAAAACCCGATAGCTCCCCGTCTCCCTACAGTAGGATTGTGGGATCCTATTCCTGGTCATTCTCCACAGGCTGCCCGCGGAACGCGGAGATCTATTGAGAGAACAGGCTGAAGCCAATTGACTTCGCGCCTTCCTTTTGAGAGCACAGTCGAGGGGGAGGCTCATGGGGGCTTCTAGGG